>VZUI01033843.1:0-22804 GCA_013401135.1 Cettia cetti
AGGGAAGGGAAGGGAAGGGAAGGGAAGGGAAGGGAAGGGAAGGGAAGGGAAGGGAAGGGAAGGGAAGGGAAAACATGGCAAGCAGAGCAGAACAGCATAGGTTTCCTCCGTGTCTGTTCTGAATGGCTCAAAAAGGGTCATACAGCACCAGGAGCCCTTGTTTCTAAACATGATACAAGGAGCTGATATTGGTGTTTACACAGTCATTTTAGGGAAGAAAGAGAGCTTAATTTCAACAGCACCTCACCTATAAGTGTGCCTGGACATCATTATTGGCAGGTGCATGTAATCACAAAAACACCAATCAAATAATAGAAACATTAAGTTTCAGCTCAAGATCAAAAGAAAGAACCAAAACTTCTACCCTGGCTCAGCCTGATGTGTCAGCCACATGCCTCAATACCTACAGCTTCAAGATCACTCATTCCTCCAAGGCACATATGTTCAGCTCTCTAGGAAAGCTAAGGAATTTCTTGTCCTGGGCCCCCACCTGTAAAATCCGTCAGCAGCAGCATTCCTGGGAGCAATGCAATGAAGCCAAGCTTGGGGAAATCTCTGGATGGTGAGGTCTTGTAAAGGGCTATATATAAAGCCCCAGGAGCAGCACAGCTCAGGTAACCAATACTGGTGAGCAGATGTCCAGCCGTGCCTGTGGAGGGTTTGCAATACACCTTTGGGGATGGAGAGGGTTGAGCAGGAGAGCCAGGGACAGATGGGTGACAAGGCAGCATTAATAAAAGTGGGAGAGATGATAGCACGACTGATCAAAAATAAATGTCCTTCCAAGGCTGGGGTCACCAGCCTATCATTTAGATAATATTAAAATTAGATTATATAAGGAATTGAAGAATACATGACCTGGATCAATCCTTCAATGGGTTCCCAGAGAAAAGCTTGAGATATGATTTAATAGCTTTTTTTTCCTCCCAGTTCTAATTTCCATTAAGTGAAAGCCTTTGTTTCTTCCAAAACTAGAATGCAAGATTTCTTTGAAATTCTTAGCTAAACATTCCTCTCTTTTCACCAGGAGAAGCATGGATTTAATTCCACAGCAATCACTGGAGCATACTCAGGTTCTCTGGCACTCATGCCTGCCTGATGTCCCAGTGATGTCCCCTGTTCCACCCTTCACCCAGACACTGCTGGGCACTGACCATTTCCTTGTCATCAGGGAAAAGTTGGTCCCTGTCTCTGTCAGGCTACAGTATAATGTTTTATTCTTTCTAAACTAACTAGTTGATGGACCACTAAAACTGGCATTTCAGAGTCACTAAATTGCAGCTGCTTGGCATAGTGCAACCAGGCAAGCAAGGAAAAAAAGCAGAGAGCAAGGGATTGTGCACACAGTGTCCAGGTCAACAGTGGTTTATTAGGTCCCATTAACCATATGGTCACGATTATAATAAAAGTCTGAGTTATGGCCAGTGACATGTGCAAACCACCCCCCCTCCACAAAAGCCAATATATATATATGATAGGTGTAGATTCAATGTGAACACAGACCTATATCACAGGAGTTTTTTAACCCTTTCTGGTCCCTAGGGGAAAGGAAGAAAGACATGAACACAACCAGGTTGTATCTGATAACACTCGTGGATCAGCAAAGCCTCTCAAAAAATAAAAGCCCTCCTGTTACTGTCCTTCTTCTCTTCAAGGTTTTACTGTAGCTTCTTGGGCTGGAAGGCCATTCTTACACCATCAGGCCCCAGAAATTAGGATACTCTTCTTTTTTGTGTGGGCCCAGCTCCTGCTCCCTCTTGATCTGCCTTGTGAAGAACCTGAGAGGTTCTTCGGAGCTGTGTAACGCCGAGCATAATTTGCCAGTGCATATTCCTGAGCAGTAATTGCATAGCTCAGGGCTGAAACACCTGCATGCTGACCCTTGCAGGTGAGAAAATATTCTTGATGCTGTGAAAATATCCCATTTCTTTAGTACCACTCATATAGAGTGCCCAGAGTACTCTGCTGGCATGGTAATGATTGGACATGTGAGATGTAAATGCTCTTTGACTATTTCATGGGTCAAAGAGCCAAGGTAAAAACAGGCCCTGGCTAATGTAAGTGATAACACTGGTGACAGAGCTAGAAAGAAAATTCAGAGGTCACGAGTAGAAAGAATTTGAAAAAAAATCAGAGTTACTTACTGGCCAGGCCAGAAAAAGCAACAGTGAAAAGGAATAATGCAATTTAAAAATTTCTATCCATTTTAATCATTGCTGAAGTTATTAACCCCTGCAATGAAATTGAAATGTGTGACTTTTTGCTTAGTTGATGTGCCTTTGAAACAGAAAGACTGAACAGGCTGTGAAGGGCAGTGGTTCCTCCTGCACTGCACTATGTGTCTGCCAGCAGCAGGACTGTGGCTCCGTGTCCTGCAGCTGCAGGAGGCTGGGGCAAGGCCTGTTTGCCCTCAGCCTCCCACAGCTACAGACAAGGGACACAGAGGCCTGAAGGCCCACACAGAGCCCACAGCCAACCCAGGAACATCCCTGCAGTCACTGCTGCTTCCTCCTAGAGGAAGCTGCTAACCTTTGGAGAGGTTATGGTACTGGCAGCTCTGCCATGTTGGGTCTGGCTCTTTGCCTCAAGGTCCCAGAGTCTGTGAGATAGCTCCAATGAAATCCACACTCTGTCCTGTGTTTCCAAGTGATTAATTTGCTGAAGAGGTGATCTTCTCTCAGTACTCCTTCCTTAGCCTGTGTGTTAGCATCATGTTCACCTGTGTGAACACACAACAGGCAGATCTCCAGCTGTTGTAAACTGGGACATGTCTGGTGACACCCCACCCTATTTATGCCCTTTGACGATAAACAATGATATTATACAGAATATTTCCATTTCCTTGCTCTGGGGAGAATCCAAATCTCGCTCTTCACGTTTGGATACATCATCACTAAGGCACAGACTCCCCTGTCTCTATGTTACTGTTACAGGCTCATCTGAAAAGCAATAGAGTTTGTGCCCTGATCAAGATTTGGAGTGAGGCTGGTGGCAGAGAGCAGGCAGCAAGGCACAGAAGGTCACTGCCGGCAGAGGAGCAGTGGCTGTGGTGACTGTTGAGGAAGACCTGGAATTTGGGAAAGATTATAACTACGTGCAGCAGCGGTCAACAGCGGTCAAGCCCACTGGGGACAATACCCAGGTCTGTTCTCTCCTACGGCATCTTAGCAGTCTGCAAAGCAAACACTACAGCCAAACAAATCCCAAAGTGCCTCCATCATGCCTAAACCATGTACTTACCCATCCTCTCTCCAACGTGGCTGCATATTCAGCCTCAGCTCAAAGTCACGCAAAACTCAGCTGTTAGCACTTATCTGAGCACCCCCTCCTGACACAAAACCCACCCTTCCCCTCCCTTCAGCAGCTTCCTAAATCTCTGTCCAGAGGAGTGATTTGCCTCAGGGACTTCAGTTCTCTTGGAGAAAAGGCCCTGGTCAGGAGCTCAGCTCACCTTTCCATCTCTAGGAGGTGGAGTGTTTCAGACAGCAAATCCTAGGACATAAATAAAAGATTGATCGAAACTTGGAAAGTGCCGGATGTGCAAAGAAATGACCTAAAAGGTAAAAGTCAAAGATAAATAAGAACAGTTCGTGTAAACTGTGTGCTCATCTTAACAATAAACAGAGCGGCTGCCGCAGAGAAACTTGAAAGGACTCCACTCTGCAAAGATGAATGGTTTGCTGAGCCTGCTCTGGGCTCTGTTTGAGAGGTTTCAGCATGAGTAATTGGGTGTGAGAAGCACTGGCTCACCAGGGCCGGAGCAGGCGAGCTCCAAGGAGGGGAGCATAATGATCACTGGGGTTATTTATTGTTTCGTTTGCTCATTAGCTTGGCATCACCTTAAGTCTCCAGCCGCAGCACGTGACAGCTTTGAACTGGCGCCCCGGGTGTCGCGGACGCTGTGACACGCGGTTTGATGTGTGCCCCGCAGCTCCCGTAGGATTTCCGCTCTCCACTCTGCTCAGCCCAGCCATCCAGCTGGGGATAAATCACCCTTCCCTCCCCAGAACAGCTCAGGGCTTTATTGGTATTATCTATCATTGTATAGTCCTCGTCTGGACGCGTGCAAGCTTACTGTCTCTCAACAGTGAGGGCAGGATTTCAGAGCACTGGGAGAGCTAAAACATGGGGACCTAAAGCCTTGTGGGTTTCCCCAGGCTCACTATTCATCACAGGCAGCGTGAAGAACTGGAGACAAGCCTGGGATGTAGCACGGTTGGTTCTGGCTGAAGGCTCTTGCCTGCAGAGGGGCAAGCTCTGCAGAAAGCCCATGCACCGCTCCCCAAGAGTGTGGCACAGTCAGTTCTGGTCTCTGCGTCTCTTGGCTGGAGGCAGGCTGAACTTGCACTCCCTTTACCTCCTCGGCAGGGGCAAATCTTCCTTTCTGGCACTGAGCAGTGTCGGAGAGGATGCAACGTTAAAAGGGAAGCCCAAGGAGAAAAGAGGAACTTACAGAGAAACTGTCAGTCCAGGGACACCTGCTCCAGTCCAATACAGCTGCAGAAATGCCAGCTGACTGCTTTTAGGTATAGTGTATAACTGAGGCTTTGGTCCAACATGTTATGGGTTTCAGCAGGACATCTGCACAAAGGGAGACTGCCAGTATCAACATCTTGTGCCATTAGCCACCTTCATTCCTTTTATTTGGAATCAATTTTTCCCTAACTTAAAGAAAGCTTGTGTTACAAGTGACAGACAAAGATCACAGTCTTCCATAAGCCACCCTGATGTGACTTGTGATCATGACAATGTGTCATGTGACTACCATGATGAAATACAAGCTTAGTCAAACCACTCTGGCAGGAGAATGCCAAGAAAACACCTCTGTGGCTTGAGAAAGGTGAATAAGATCCCAACTGCCAAATTGCAGTAGCATTTTACACTGTCCTTGTTCCCTAGCAGATCTGAGATCTGGTCCACTTGGCTTTCCCTCACTTTTCATTAAGAGGGTTTGACCATGTTCTGTTAATGGCTTGCTAGACCCTATTGCTTAGGGTGAGTATTAGGAAAGCACCTATGATCAGAAATGGCACATCATCAAATGTGGGTAAGCAGATCCATTGTCCAACCTCCTATAACCTAGTGGTGAATATAAATTAGTGGACTGAGAACTCAGGGGTAAAGGAAACAGAGGAACTCCTCTTTTCTTCCTTTCAGGAAAAAACATCTAGTTAGCAAAAGCTGATGTAAACAGCTAAATGTTTCAAGATGCAGTAAAAGGCATCAGTTTCTGCTGGGGGAAAACTCAAAAGCCCTTTGTCAAGAAATTTGTGTACTTGGACAGCAAAAACTGGAGACTACAGCAAGAGCCTTTTAGAAGCTCCCAGTTGTTGGTAAAGAGCTGAAAAGATCTAACACAGAGAATGGCAATAAGCACATGGCTTGGCCAGACAGACAAGCTCAAAGTCAGTAATATGTCCAGGGGGGGTGGATGTGAGAGGCATTAGAGGGCAAAAAGGTGTTTTTTATGCTGTGGAGCCACTCACAAACGTAAGGTGGTTTTTCTGTGAGTTCCAACCCAGGAGATATCCCCATAAATTCTCTGGAGACAGAACAACAATGCTCCCATATGTTGTTCTGAGCATCTATCCTGGCATAACTATCCTGCAAGTACCTCTGTAGTGTCACCAGCAGTTTTCAAGCTTTAGATAATGCTGACAGATTTTACCCTGATTTTTTCCTAACTCCCTTCCTATCTTCCCATCCCAGCTCGATGTAAGACAAGCAGCAGATCTCCCTTTTCAGGGCTGTTTTCCTATTTTTTCCTGTGATGCTCTGTTCTGACATGTGCCCCACATATGGGCCAGTGTTTGGCCCCCTGGGGTTGCAGGCAGGGGGGCAGCTGCATGGCATGGATGATACCCTTATTAGCACACTTCCTCTCCACATTCTTGAGCTGGATCTCTCTAAAATGCTTTGGGTGACAGTCTCAGTTCTCTGTCACACCCTCCTGCGCCAGCACAGAGGATTGCTAGGAAGGGCAAAGCCAGGTTTTGCAACAGTGGCTCCATTCCCTCTTTTTCTGCTCTGAATGTACAGTGGCTCTGTGTCTGGGCTTCCTCTGCTGTTCTACCTGGAGCCATCCGGGAGAGTGTGGATGCAGTACCCCAAAGAGGACCAGGAAGCCTGCAGCAAAAGAGAGCTCCAGCTGAAAAACCCAAGTGCACCTCCGTGATGCTGGCTGACAGACATATTAAAGGCATCTATTTCAGCTCCTTGGAGCCAGATGCCTCCTCCTTCCTCTGCTGGGCAGAGAGCCGGCTCAGCATGGAGTTTTCTCTCCCATTTCCTAGGGATGTCAGTCAAAACCAGGCTCTTGGAAGTTCAAGCGTGGCCAAAAGGAAGCAGATTTCAAAACACACCCCTCCCTCCATTCCCCCCTTCCTAGGCCTTTTGTTTCCAGTTCCCCCTCCTCCCATCAAAGAAAGAAACAAGAAAAGATTCTGGAGTCACCAAGCCATGATCTATCATTCTTTCAGGGGAGTTTCTTCTAATATTAATCAACACAAGCCTCTCTCCCCGCCTCCCCTGCCCCAAGGGAACAGTGGGCTTGGAAAGCTCAAGCGGGTTTCAAATGGATCTTGCGGCAAAATTCCTTAGTTCTCAGTTGGAGCGAGATGGTGTCGGTGCAGTTGCCAGGCTTTCTGAAATTCTTGGAAGATAAATGAGATTCACTGCCTATTGCTTAGTGCCATGAAGGAACAGGACACCCAGAAACTCCTGTTTTTGGCAAATTAGGGACAAAGTCCCTGCTTTGCTGCAATTGTCCCCAGCGAAGAACGTAAGGCTCCATCTGGGAGTTGATGACACCTTCTATATTTTGCTTTTCAACCCTAAACTGGATTGCAGAGGCATAAAGATTATCCAACATATGTCAGCTGCTGACAGACCTCTGAGGGTGGCTTCAAAGTGACACAGAGTGAAAGTACAATTTCTCAGGCCACTTTTTCCCCTCCAGGTCTGTCCCCTTGGTGTCTCAGGGGATTCCAGCTGAACAACAGCGGAGTGAGCTGTTTTCCTCCCTGTGCCCCATGGTGACAGGTTTGCACAAGGACATGAGGCAAGTTTGGGCTGTTTGGGGGTTGCAAAGGGACTGAGGGGATGCAGAGAATTTGCCTTGTCTGCAGTCTCTGGCCCAAGTACAGCATGAACGCCTCTGGTGTTAAGGTCTGCAGATGAGCCAAGGAATGTCCTCAGTGGCTGCCAAGTGGGACACTCCTGTCTGTGCAGTTCAAGATGCTGGCTAGCCTCCACTCAGGCCAGGGCTTGGGCCCATAGATGGCAAGAGGCGCACAAAGACCTTCCAGCTCATCCTTTCCTGGAGGTAAAGCAGGTGTCCAGCCAGTGGAAATTAAAACCATGACTCCATCACTGTTGATCTGGCTGTTTTGTAGAACATCATTTACAAAATTTTTCACTCAGGCTGTTGAAATAATATTGCCACTAGATTTACTCCAGTTCATTAAAACCATAGTGGTGGTTCTCTAATCTTTCATGAACTCTTGCCAACTCTGTTGACTTCATGGATTTTGGCATGACCTCTACCCTCACATCCCCTTGACTTTTTCTTTTGTTATTTATTTGGTTTAAGCATTAAGAACCACTACGCAACTGTGTTACTAGTCCTCCTGATAGTTCTAAAAACACAATAGATAAGGATGAGGGAGAGCAAAGGGAAATCTTGCAAAATCCTGCATGAGAATCTGGGTGAAGTACTTTCTTACCTGAAGTGTAAGTGGACTGCACAACCCATGAAAGATCTCCTGAGAGAGTCAAACCAACTCACAGCAGAAGAGTTTTCTGATAAAATAGTGTGATCTCCTGAATACTTTGTTTAAGACAGTTAATTAATCTGATGTATAAAGATGGTAACATGAACCTCCTCCACTACCAAAAGTAGGGACTGAGTCTAAATTTACAGAAGTCCCCTTCTGATGACAGATAATCTGGTGACAATTCAGTATATGCTGCCAGAAACAAAGCTCCTCTCTAGATCATTATCTCCAGAACACTCTAGCCATATTTTATTCACCTTTTGTCTCAGTCTAAAGGGAGATGATTTTCTACTTCCTGATTTCTGATTTTCATTCCCATAGAAAAATACTTCACATTAGATTTTTTTCTGGCTGGAGATTCAGAAATACTATTTGATTTGATTTGTTTTATCATTTCATTTATTTGTCTGTTTTCTTATTTCCACTATTTCATTGCACTTCACCATAAACACATGCTGGACACACACTTGGAAGTAGTGTAAAAAGGATAGCAAATATAATGTAGGAAACAAAGGAAGACAAAATGGTATTTGGAAATTTAATACATTTCCAAAACCAGAAGCCATATTTTTATGAAACAAAAACTTTTATAAATGTCTGAAATTATCTTAAAACTCTGCTTCACTGAAAACTATAAACATATTAGTTTTCAGTTTTAGTTTCAACAGAAAGGAAACTTATTGGTGACGACATCTCCTGTTCAAGCAGCATTCAGAGGCTGAAGCAGCCCCTCAGTCTGCGTCTTTAAGAAGGAGGGATGACAAGGGGCTGGCGTGCAGTGGCTGTTAGCATTTCCAAGATGCTTTGTATTATGGCAGGGCTGAAGAGTTGACAGTCTCTTCTCAGTTCTGTGGTTAGCTGGCTACAGGCATGCAGTCATTACTTTGTATTAATGTGAGATGTGAACATTGTTTTGCTGGTTGTAATTATTCTCCAAGTGGTACAACCTTAAAAATTACAGCTTTGGAGGATCTCTTCCTCTGTAGTTCTTCCTGGGAGTCGCTGCTTGGGTCGGTTCCCAATAATGAGATTTTCTAAGGAGGCTGGGAATGTATTGATTGATTTATTTGCTTTTGGATGCTAATTAACTTTGATGTTCAGCAGCCACGCTCCTGGCTGCCATACTGCATGGAGGGGAACAGCAGAGCTGGGCGTCTGTTTAGGAATAGGACCACTGTGGGGGTCAGATGGAAATAAGTGTCACTGGTTTGTGTAGCATTTACTTTCTGAGCCAGAAGCAGAAACCCTTTTGAAGGGCTCTTCTTTTCACAGGATACACCAAAAGGCAGGAGCAGGGGAGTCTCTGCACACCAGGCTTTTCTAGAACGGGCAAGACAGATGGAGATGTCCCAGTGTGGGGCTGCCTCCCAGGGAACTGTGAGTAAGAACCCCACCCAGAGCGCTGTACCTTCTGGCAAAGGTTGTCCTGCAGTCACTAGAGCCTCCAACTTCCACTCTGACCAGAACAAAAGCAAGGCAAATACATCGGAAACAATTCCTTATGCAGTGATGAAAGGGACCAGCCTCCCTTTATCTCCACAAAAGACACTGTGTCATCAGTTTTTGCACCATATTTCAGCACTATTCTCTCCACCGAGCCTGCCAGTGAGGGGCTGTGCAGCTGTGCAAGCAGATGTGGTGATGGGTTCAGTGTTGTTGAGTCTAAGGTTGGATGCAACCCAAGTGGCTTCTCTCACAGAGGAAAGAGCCATCAGCAGTGATGACCTCTAGTAACACTCAGCTCTCAATGGGGTCATAACCAGAGCCCTCCCCTCTGTCACCATAACCACTGAGTACACACTGAAATGAGGTGCTGGAAAGCCAAGAAGCACATATGAGGTCTGCTAGGCTTTGGGATCGTGTTGCTGTGGCACTCTAATCCTCAGGCCAGCAGAGGGAATTTAGAAAAGAATGTAGTTGGCTAATGCCACACACTGCAGTTTGACTTGGACTTTGAAGTGCACGGTGCACCCTAGCTGCAAGCCAGACACCTTTTGTGTATTTGTCAATGTTGGGCTGAGGAGGAAACATCAGTGTTCAAACTCTTTGCATGCTGGAAAGGTGCAAACACATTTTTTCCTCTTTACTGCCTCCCTCTGCACTCTCTTATAGTTTTGTCTTAGTGTACATCAGGGCAAAGTGAAATAGGAGTGGAGATGCACTTATATCTTCTGGTACTGCAAAAGAGAGATGGCCTCTTTTACAGGGGAAACAACCCTGTGCTTATAGAATGCCATTTTAAGAGCTGTAACTCCTAAATGTTTACATGATGCTGCATCTACTACAGCAACACATGTGATACCCATATTTCTGGTAGCAGCCTCCTCAGCCATCATTTTGCCACACACATAAGTCATCAAGACCTCCTGCGTGTTGCTCTTGGAGTTCTGGCTTTGTGCCTCTCCTCCAACCAATTTATATCACACTCATAGTATTTAGCAGCTTGCCACTGTGCCAGAGCCAAGCCATAAATCCCTTGTGGGGAGTTGTGCTATAAATGTCCACTTGGACATCTCGCTGCCAGGGTGAATCAGGCCAATCCCTGGGGCCACCAGGAAGGGGCCCCTTCCCTTCTCCTAGTCATGCAGTCACCATTAGGGTGGAAAGGACCAGGTACCTACTGCTGCTGCTTAGGAAGGACCCAGTCTGTCTGGAGCATGGTGCTGTTGTTCAGCCACAGGATACAACACACTGTCTTCCAGTTGTGTACAACTCTGGGGAGTGGCCCCACTGATCAATAGGTGGCATAAGGGTTTGAGATCTGGACACAGCTTGGTAGCTGCCTCCTTATGTCATATCTTAAAAGCCAGTCTACAAATAATGCGACAGAAAAAGTGAGTGAGGAGAGCCCCAGTCAACCTGGACAATTCAGGTGCAGAGAGCCTCGCTGAACTTAAAGTGAGACAACAGAAGCTCTGCTCTTTGGGGAGGGATCTAGAACAGATAGATGGCCCAACAGAGCAAAGTCAAATAGTCTTCACATTGCAGCAAGAGGTGGCAAAATGAGAACAAGCAAGAAAAGCTGTGGAGACAACTATTCCTGCTCATGATATGCAAGCAACAGAGAGCTGGTGCTGCTCATCAGCAGGGTGGGTGCAATTATCCCTCTAAAGAGCAGGCAAGTAGTAAGGTGTAATCATTCATTCACAGTAAACTGATCTTTGGTCTCCTGCTTCCTTTCTCTTTCTAATCCTGGCCCCAATCCCCCATGATTATTCAGATATTAAACTCCTCTTTATCTGCCATGATGTACACTAGAAATCCAGCCATGGGCCAACAGTCTGAGCTTAGGAACAGATCAGTGGGTGCTATGGGATCATTCATTGAGCTCTCAGACAATGAAAGGACAGTTTTTTTCCAAACCTTCTTACTGGCTGCCAAATTTAATGAAGATACATATTGGGACAGTCAGCACTTTAGGTGGTGAGACCATCAGTTGTCTTCTGCAATGAAAAGGGCATTCTTTTTCACCCCTCTAGTTACTGAAGCTTATTGAGAGAGACTGCAAGAGATTAATTAGCCCAGCTGAAAAGTCTGGGCTTGCTAAATCTCATAGGGTGGCTAGCTGGGCAGCACTATTGCAACACAAAGATGACTCAGCCACATAGCATCTTTGTTGGCATCCATTAACTGCTGTGGAGATGATTATTTCTTTATTGCTAAACCAAGTCTGTCAGTGGCTTGGGGCATTTCTATGAAAAATGTAACAGAGGAATAATAATTCAAAACATGTCAGACCAGAAAGCCATGGCTCATCATATCAGACTCCTTCTGCCTGAAAATCAACCAGTTAAGATTGTTCAGAGTGGGTGAACCAATGCCACAGATGCCCATGACTTCACTGGAAAGCAGTGCATCCTTCCAGGAAAGCAGGATCCTCTTCTCACACAAGTGCCCTTACAAATATAGAAACAGAGAAGAGCAGAGTAGTTGTCAGAGTAGAAGCTACATCAGCAGAACTGACTCAGAAGAGAAATTTGCTTTTCAAAGTTTTCCAAGAGGTGTCAGCTGCTCCTGGGTGAAGTGATGCTGGCAGGCAGCATCCATGTTACTTTCCCACTGTGGGAACCAAACCCTTTTTAAACTGTTTTGACTGTAACCAAGGAATTAGAGAGATGGATGAAGCCAGCCGAAAGTGTGACAATCTCCTAAAGGCACACAGATGGTGAGCAGACACTGCAAACTGATTCACTTTGAGTGATCACTTTCCTGAAGCACATTTTGGACAGTTTTCAACCTCTCTGAGGACCTGAGGAAACCTGTAATTTCTCCAAGGCAAAATGAGGGGTGGGAAGGGAGAAGGAAAAAACCCATGATTTTTCCTTGAAGTGCACATTCACACATTGTTATTCATTTATTTGTCCTTTGACACTGAGAGAAGCTCATCTCCAAGAATGATCACCCGTGGCTCAGCCCAGATGGAGGTGGGCTACAAATTTAATTGCTAGTGCTAACCATGAAAAGATTTTCCCATTTTACTAGAAACCACAATCTCCCATCATTCCCATATTGTTCAAGTGATATATAGCTTGGTAATCATCCTAAAAGATAAGGGAAAGCCTCCTCTGTGGTTGCATTTGATATTGGCCTGATGTATGGGATTGCTCAGTGGAGGGTGTCTAGAAGCAGTGTGGAATATGCTTCTCTGCCTCTTCTCGCTGGGGAAACTCTGCTGGTGGCAAGCAGGATCCTGAGGGCTGAAAATTGCTTTCCCACATCTAACATCCCTTTCATAGCAGCCTTAGTCAGTTTTTGGCATGAGGACTAGAATTAAAGAGCTGTTTATAGCTGCTCCAGAGCCTCCTCTGCAGTGCTACCACCCCTGTGGCACCCTTGCACCAGAGACTAACTGGAGCTGCTGAGACAGCTCAAAAGGGTAGGAGTGAAATGGGGCAGGGCAGGGAAAGAGGAAAGAGAGAAAAATCTTCTGGAGAGGGAAACCTCTATCCACAGCAAGCAACAGAAGCTTCTTTTCTTGTGTCAGAGGAAGGGTTTGTGGACAAACTCTTGATTCACTGATTATTAGAAACACTGGTTGTTGAAAATCCACCAGACCAGATGAAGCCTGATACAGAAATCTTCCAGCTTGGTGCTGTAGGGAGGAGATGGACCAGTTAAGATTTTCAGACAAAACTCTGTGGTGTCTATTTTTTCACTTTCTAGAGACAAACGGGCGATCCTGTTAATAATTTGCGATAAGACTGTCCAAGCAATCGGGACAAGCAGCCGCTAGATGGCATGTCCATCCTCATCCAAACTCACAGCCGTGAAAGTCCAGGATACCCCGCTCATCCCACACAAGCACAGCAAAAGGATGATATAATACCTCAGATCTGCTCTAAGAAAATGCTGGCACAATTTGCAGTTATTTTGCATCGGGGATCTGCAATCTGATGAACATTCCTCTGTGATTTTAAAAGGATTTAAAAATAAACTACATGCAGATTTTGCCAACTTGCTCTCACTGGTTTCAGTGAAGATGTACTAGGCCTGCAAAAAGCATTTATGTGCAAAACAGCTCGTAAAAAGAAATATACAGTGCTTTGTTCTCCCACAGGAGGGCTAGTGAATTATTTGGATAGAACCCACATGAAGTAAGACGTTATTGGTAGATACTATTTTCCAGATCCTCAGCTGCTGTTATGTGGTATACTTCCCTCATTTATACTAGCTGAGAGTCTAGTCTCTAGGTCTCCAGATCAAAATTAAGCAAGACACCAAGCAGTCTTTGGAGAAAGGAGCTTTTATTTGAGGGGACTGCCAAACACATTAGATTTGGACAACTTTCTCTCAGAGATTTAATCTCAGAGGAACTGGCAGAACAGAAAAGGCCCAGAAGCAGGAGTGAATCAAGCACATTAGCACATTTATGCCATGAGCCACCATGTTTTCCACGTAGCTGCAAATATCTGAAATCTTTAAAGCAGAAACTTCCAGTGTAGCTTTAGTCACTGAAAAACTGGCTTGCACTATACATAAATTAGAATTCCCTACCAAGTAATTCTTATATACCATAAAATGGGTTTCAGGGCAAAAAAGCTTAAACCACCTTCCCTGAATTTTTTCCGCTACAGTATGAAGAAAGTTTAGACGTATCCCTTGCCTTTTCTGTTTCTTTACAAGGGCAAAGAGTGTGCTTTTATTTTGCATTATTTTCAAATCATCCCTTTAAAAACCATTATTTTAATAATTCAGTGAAACAGCCATTCACATTTCTCTTGCATGTCTGTCAACTTCTCTAGCACTTACTAAAGGGTGACCAGCCCTAGCTCTCTGTAACAAAAATTAGATCAAATTAGACAATGAATATATTTCTTTTCAAAGACAAACAGCAACCAGAAATAAATATTTGAGTTTCCTAAACACATTTAAAACTGAAGGGAAGCATACAGCAAAGCTATACAGCTGGGAGGGGTGTCTCACATTTTGTGAGTTCTCTATGTTGCTAATCATGGGGGAGTTATGATGCACTACTGAAACTCTGGGATGCTTTATACGGTGCAAATAGCAAATATTCGTCCCCAGGAGAGCACTACTGGAGATCCAGACCCAGATTTGAGACTAAAGAGAGACACCAAGTGGAAGAAAGACTCATGACTAATTGCAAGTTGCCAGCAGCCCTCAAGGATTTAATTCCTCCTTGTGGTTTGCTGCAGCTTTACGTGCCTAAGTAGGTGATGCAGGGGTGCATTTGGGCACTTCACTGGCCATGTGGTCATCGAAACGTGCATCTGTGAGAGAAAAGAGAGAGAGGCAAAGGTGGAAAAGAGATTCTTTCCAATGCATGACTTAAAATGGCTTAACATAGCAAGGAGGAACTTGGATGCCTTAATAAATGAAACTGAAGGGAATTAAGTCTCTAAATACTTTTGTGGATCTGAGCTTATGTAAGAGGTATTAGTGTCATAGGATTGTTTGTTCCACTCGCCTTGCTCCTTCAGGTAAATCGTGCCAGTGCTGCACACAATTCCCTGGGAAAATACCCAGCCTGCCAGTACCAGCTCCCAAATGCTCTCATTTACTTCACAGACCTTGAACTGGGTTCTCCTTCCTTGGGTTTTCTGAGGTGCTTAAGTTAATTAGACTCAAAAGGATGACTTTCATCAGTGTCTGGAGCTGTGGGATGTGGAAATAATACTGCCTAGGCAAGAGCATCTCTCCTGGCACATACCCCTCTCAGATCAGTGGGGACCAGCAACATTCATTCCTCTCAACACAATGTAAAAAAAAGTCAAAAGAAATTTCAAGATATAGATGAGTGTTTGAAAACATTTATTTAGTCTTCTGTCAGATGAAGCTGGTCCAGATCAACACAGATGCCAGAAATGAATCATTTATGAGATCTGCCCAGCTGTGCCCATGCTTTTCTAGTGCCAATTCTCTTCTCCATATTTTGAAAGACAATGGCAGATGCATTCAACTCTGAAATCAAGCAGTGAACTTAGGAGGAAAGCAATCTTATTAGCACTTTGGCTCCTTCTTCCTATGATGCAGAAAAATGCATATACTTAGCTAGGCAACCCAGCCTCAAAAATACTGTTATGGAAAGATATTAAGCAAAACAGCTCAAATCTTGTGGGAGGGCACTAATCTCACAGTGCTTTGGCATTTTGTAACCTCACAGTGCAAACCTGCACTTAAAATCCAGACTATCACTTCAGTCTGTAAATATTAAATCAAAAGAAGTTTATAGGTGAAACCTTTTGTACTCCAGCAATCTGCCTTCAGAAACAAGGTTGCGCTTGGTTCCTGGGAGAGCAGTGGACATTCTTGTTGGTCTCTGAACTGGAGCTTGGGATTCAAAGTAACCCCAGAAAGCAAGGAAACCCTGCACAGCTGCTTGCTCACTCCCCACCAACAGGATCAGGGGAATAATTAGAAAGGTAAAAGCTGGAAAAGTCAGGGGTTTAGATAAAGACAGTTTAATAAACAAACAAACAAACAAGGCAAAACAAACCCAGGCACACAAACTAATCAAAACAAAGAATTAATTCACTTCTTCCCACGGACAGGCCACATCCAGGAGAGCAGGGTCTCAAAACATTAAATGGTTACTAGGGAAAACTGATGCTGTCACTCCAAATGTCCCCTCCTCTTCCTTTTCCCCCACAGTTTATTTACTGATCATGATGCCACATGGTCTGGAATCTCCCTTTGGTCAGCTGGGGTCACCTGTCCCAGCTGTGTCTCCTCCCATGCACTCCCAGCTTCCTCACCACCGTGGCAGTGTGGAAAGCAGAAAAGGCCTTGGCTCAGTGTGAGCCCTGCTCAGCAGTAACAAAAACATCTCTGTTATCAACCCTGTGCTCAGCACAAATCCAAAACACAGCCCTGTACCAGTCACTGTGAAGGAAATTAATGCTATCCCAGCCAAAATCAGCATGCCTGCAAAAGACAGGCAAAAAACCCCAAACACCTCATATCTCCAAGGAAAGAGAGCACACCTGAAAATGCAGGCTGCTCCTGTGTAAAAGAAAAAAAAAATGGTTTCTACTATAGAAGCCTCAGGAATACAGTCAAGTTATTCAGGTGTTCATCCATATCTACAGGTGTTTAAAAGGACTGAGCCTGAATGCTACCTCTTTGAAATTAATTTCTGGTTACCAAAGATGGCTGCAAAAGGCACAATTTTACAATTGTAAAATTGTGTTAAGTCCTAGATCCACCTAGTTTCCCAAAATCACACTTTGTGGATGTTGTTAGGCCAGGCATGCCCATGAGCTCAGAAAAACTATCAAGAGTTCCTTAGTGAGTGGGATGCGTTTCTGAAACCCTTTTAGTAATTTTCTGTCTTATCTGTCTCAAATGAGCAAGCCCATGGCAAGAGTCATGGACTCTTCTCAATCTAGAGACATCAGTGACCTGTTCACACACCTTTTGAGATTTGTTTCTGTGAGGATTTTTTTTAAGAGAAAAATTATGGAAAGCACAGAATGGTAAATCTTGATGACTTCTTCCAGCAAATTTCCCATCTTAAGGGTAGATAGATATCCAACATGTATGAAGACATATGTTTCCCTACTTGCTACTGCTTAACAGGTCACAAAAATGTAGCGTTCAATAACCCCAAATCTAGTGCCTAGGAAGACACATCCCTGTGTGCTGGATTTTCCAGCACTTATTGAGGGGGATCAATGTTTTCTTGCAAAATACCAAGTTTGGGAGTGTAGTCACCTCTGTAATGGTCAGCTGTGAGGGACCCATACCAGGATCCAAAATAACCCAATTACAGACAAATCTGCTTCCCAGGTATATAGTGCCTCTGGCAGAACAATTAACTTCTAGCTTACTCAAGTTCAACTTCTGGAAAACTTCAATTTCCTGCATTTCTCATTTCAGCCAGGGGAGGGCAACTGGTCATCAGGAAAATAAAATCAGTTTACTAAAGCTGCCATGCACCTCGAAGTCCTAAACCACAGAATATTAAAAATATTTTAGTCCTGAAAACATAGTTTTCAATAAACATGTCTTCCCCTAATATAAGTTAAAATAGTCCCCTCTTGCGCCACAAGCTTCAGCAACCACTGCACTTTTATTACTGTTCATTCTAAGCATTATTCTTTCTATAATTAATCTGATAGTAAATCACAGCTTAGGGCAAATAAAAGAGGATTCCACTTATGTTGCCATGAACACACTACAAGTTAGACCTGAAAAAATCTGTAATTTTAAATTGTGCTTTGCATTCCTTCTATTTAATACTGTGCTATCAAACAGACAATAACCATGAACTATACATTGTTTGGTAATTTTGTTTTTAACTTGGAATTTAAACAGAAACACCACCACTCCCCCCTCTCCCCACCCCAGCAATTATTTGCTCTATTTTTGAAGTCTCTTCTCCTTGTCAATGCAACTTTGAAAGAATTTTTTTTTTTTTTTTTTTTTTTTAGTTAGGCAGTTTGTATTGATAACTACAGTCCTCCTCACTACCTCGCCTGGACCACTCAATGTTTTGGCCCTATCAGCAAAGAAATTCTTTTTCTCTTAGAGTCACAGTAATGTGAGGCCAATTCAAAGGCTTTCTAAGGGAAATAGATATGCAAACATTAGAAATCCACGTGTCTTCCTGTTTCTCTGTTCTCCCTAATGCCAAAGACTAATTTCCTCCTTCTGGTGCATGCAACACAGGGCAGCAATCTGTGCCAGCTGCAACTCAAACCGTTTATTCTCAGAGATCCTCTGAGACTAAAGAAAATGTTTGGTCCCTTCCCCTCTGCAGCCTGCAGCATAACAACCCTGAGACCTTTAATCCCAGCTTCAGAGAGACATGAAGAGCTGCTTATACATAAAATGGTGGAAAGTTTCTTGCTTGCATCCAGCTGGTCCAGGACAGCCCCTACCCAGCCAGACATGGGTTTACCAGCAGAGAATGAGGGGGCTGTAGCTCCCTCCATCATTAGCAGCCACCCATAATTAGCAACCCCCCCCCCCATGCCATATTTGTGTTTTTCATTGCAAAGCAGTGGGAACTGTGCAGCCTCTTACAACCCTGGGCAAGGCTGCAAACAGCCATAAAAGCACAGCCAGCCAGCTCTGTGCAGGGCATTAGTATTCCCCTGTGCCTGAGGAAACAGACCTTGTGTACAAATGAATCAGAACCTGTATGAAGCTGCAGGGACTTGGACTCCTGTGCAGACTTCCCTTGTTTACCCACAGAATAGGCCATGACTTGATTTGGTACACAGATTAATTCCTCCTAAAAAGAAAGTATTCATTTGACAGGGAATGGCTGTTGTGTTTGAAATGAAGATGGCCCAAGGCAAATACAGATTGCTTGGCTCAATGACCCATTGGCTGCCTTTGAAATGGTATTCAGTTTTCGGCCTTACATGCCACATAATGGTGGGTTTCTCCAACCTGGGTGTTTTCTTACAAGCACTTTTGTCTAATCACTAGCTGAGAATCCAGACTGATGTGTACATTGTAAAAGATGCTGTTTATACTTGGGCTTTTAGTCTGCCATCTGTGCACAGCTTAGCTGCAACATCTCAGTAGATCTGTTTCTCCTCTGCTGCCAAGTCCCTGTTGCAAGCCTTCTGAAGAGCATGATTCACGTCAGACTTTCTAATAAAATTCAGGCACTTTGGAAGCTCTCTTTTAAAACCTATTCCCTTCTCCCAGCAAATGCAGTGGTATAGACTTAATGCTTTTTCTAGACTCACTGGTTCATATCCAAGTGGCACTCGAGCATAACCAGTTATGCATGCAATCACTGGTGCATATATACTCCCACACTGCCCTTGCTAGCATGTATCCCCTTCTCAAAGCCTCTGACACAAATGAATTCAGGCACCAGAGCTGCTGGCACAATCCATTTGCACTGCACCTTGTAATCACTTTTTATTTTAAACCCATTTTCTTTAAGAAACAGCCTTTGCACTAATCCTCAGGGGAAATATTTTGAGCTCAGGCTTCCTTCCTCAAAGTAGGACAATTTTTGTAAGAATCAGAAACAAGCTACATGCTCAGTACCTGTAGGCTTGGATAATCTGCCAGCACAGAGATGAGCAAGACTAAATATAAGAACAGGCAGATGCTATTTCACCTGCCCCACTGACCCTTGTGCCTTTATAGGCAAGCATTCTGACTTACAGAGTACAGGCATAAGCCTGGGCAGATGTTTGAATTAAAGACAAAGACTATTACAGAGAGAGGGGGGGTAAAGAAAAAGTACTCTTAATATTATGTTTGAGAATAGAAGTGTTTTAAATGAAGGTTAATTCTGCTTGAAAAGAGATACTGGAGTGCTGCTGGTTTCCAGAAAGACACAGTCCCCAAGACTGGTTGTAAATGAGTTTTCAGATATTGCCCCAAATAATTCTCATGCATAATTTGTCCTTGTCTTAGGCAGTAACAACAGGCCTTACAAAGTTTTTTGGTATGAGAAAGGAGTCTGAGCAAAATTAGACAGTTTGCAAGCCATGGATATCCTGGTGTTGCTGTGAGCAGCTGCAGAAGCAGAGGTGGTGAGACCACACCCACAAAAACCCCTTTGCAGAGCATCATTTCACTTCCACCTCAATGTCCCTCTTCTGCTTCAGCACCTGCATTTCCATCCTCTGTGCCATCTGATGAGCCTGTAGTTACCTGCTGGCAGCACAGAGGAGGATGTGGAGCCCGGGGTGCTGCACGCAATGTGTGTGACCCTCAGCAAGTGACACCTGCTCTCCAGGTGCAGCCTGCTCCCATGGCCCCTCCTGCCTCACACTATCCATGCATGAAGGAGGACTTGTTCTGTGGCTTGGCTTTGCCCATTACATGACCACAGGCTTATCCTGACAAAAAAAAAAAAAAAAAAAAAAAAAAAGTCCGCAAAAAAAAAAAAAAAAAAAAGTCCGCAGGATAAAATACAGGCTAGTGGGAAGGCTGGGACTGGATGGGGCTCTAAATACCAGAATGAAAAGTCAAGTAAATGCAATGAATAAAGCACAGCCCAGAAAAGGACATTGTAATTTTTTTTTTTTTTTTCTTTGAAGCCTGGTGCATAGTAAGGAATCAGCCTTCAGACAAAGAAAGATGAACAAGATGCATCTTGCTGGGAGAGAGTAAAGCAGCCATTGTACACCTGTCTCGGTACAAATGCCAAACTGATTTTTGCTGCCTCCAGGAATGAGGACTGAGACCTTGAGCTGCATGAGTTGGGTGGGTCTCCTCCTGCCAGGACAGCAGAATATATGAAAGTGAGGAGTGTTGCTCCTCAGAAGGGTGAGGGCTTCCTGATCTTCTCTCATTTTAGGATTGGCTTCATTGGTTTGTTTGCAGTATCTCTGAAATGAGGATTTACAAAGGATCACATCGTTGTGACTGCTAGATTGCCTTGCCACTTTTATTTTTATTTGCGTTCTGCCAGTAACGAGGAGGCAGGATCCCATTGGGCTAATTATGCCACGTGCCAAGAACAAAGAGCTGCTGGTTTGAGCTTGCTGCCTGCTGCGCAGAGCGGATACACTACACAAAACAGAGAAGCCCATGGAAACAATGCAGTGGCACCGGTCAGCAGAGCAAACAGCAGCCACAGCATGCGAGCACCCCACCATCTTCACAGTGCTGGAGGCACTGGGGCAAACAGGAGCTTAACGGGGTTTGGAGGGGGAACAATGTGCAGCCCGGGTGATGTTTACAGGATTCACTGGGGCAGCGAAATTGCCCACTGGAAAAATCTTTCAGTGGGTCATCAAGCTTGCTTTCACTGGGCAGGGAGCCACCAGCGTGCGTCTCGCAGCATCGGACAAGCTGCGAGACGGGGGTTTAAGGGGTGTTTGTGTGTGGGCACGTGTTGCACCAACTTGACGGGCCAGACAGGGGGCCCGCGGGGGGAGACGGGTGCGAAGGGCCCCAGCGCACTGCCTGGCCACCTGCCCGAGCGGAGCGGGGTGAATTGGTCACAGGTGGAGAGGAGGAGGCAGCGGCCGAGGCCTCACAGGTGGGCAGTGGAAAACGTGTGACTGAGTTCGAAACGAGCAGCACGGACCGGGAGCGGGCAGTGCCGGGAGCTGCGCGGAGCCCCGGGCGGCCTTAGCAGCGCACTGCCGCGGGCACGGCGGGGCCGGGCGAGCCGCCGGCTCTGCGCAGCGCCCGGCGGGGGCCGGGCAGGGCCGGGGGCAATGGCAATGGCCATGGCCCGCCCCGGGGCCGGCTCAGCGCAGCCGCCGGCTCCGCCCCGGGGGCCACATCGGCGGAGGGGGGAGCGCTCCGCCGAGCTCAGCCGTGCCCAGCCCGCCGAGCAGAGCAGGTAGGCGCGCTGCGGCCGCCCGCCCCATAGGGGTCAGGGAGAGGGCGGCACGGGAGGGGAAGGCGCGGGCTGGGGACCCCTCCACCGCGCCCGGACACCCCGCTCCCCTGGATCCGGGGGTCTCGGCGCGGGGGGACAGGGGCCGTCCCCGGCGGGGACTTCCCGGAGATTTTTTGCGGGACTTTCTGGTGGCCGGGGCGGGAACCCCCACTGCGGTCCGCGACCCCCACTGCGGTCCGTGACCCTCCCGCGGGGTGCCTGCGGGGCCCGGCAGTCTCTCGGGACGCCAGTCCCCGCTGCTGGACGCTCTCAGGCGCGCCCCTCCACGCTCGGGTCGGGGGCTGAGCTGTGAGCCCTTGGCGCAGCTGGCGTGTGACCTGAGAGAGACCCCGGCCAGGTGCAGCGGACGCGGTGCCCGCAGGAGCGGGTCCTGCTGGCCCGGCGGGTTGCTGCTGTGCGGGGATATCGGCCGAGTGCCTCTGCTGCCTGCTGATGAGACTGGGCATACAGCTGGCTTCAGTCGGCTCTGCCTTGATTAATTTCCAAGATGTGGACTAGATGATTCTGTAGCGATCTTACCCGTATTATGACTCCAGAAATCTGGTGCTGGTCTAGCCTGCTGTGTTCCTTTTCCTCCTTTCCTTTTTAAAATCCATGTGAGGAGTTCAGGGCAGTGCTTGCATTTCGACAGCTGGGTAGATGTTGTAACCGCGAATTGCATTTGTAACGTTATTGGTAACAAATCTGTTGCTAATGGGATAGCGGCTTGTTGCACTCCCAGGCATGCTGATTCTGCCCCAGAGCATTAAAGCTCCGTTGTGTATGCTTTCATGTAAAATGGGGTGTTTGGTACAAAAAAATGACAAACCAAAAACCCAAACCCAACCATCCTGAAATCTAAACATTGGCTTCAGTAAATTTTAAAGCTAGTTTTGGATAAAGTGTTTCAATGTCTTGGACAAGCTCTAGCATATTTGTGTATAAGATGACAGCTTGAAACTTACTAGCTGTGCGAGGGAGGGACAGTGTCCTATTGCAGTGCTCTTAGAGGTAGCGGCTGCAGAGAAGAGCTGCTCTTGTAGATGTCTGAGGTGCTGTTGAGGATAGAGGTTCACAGGGATATAACACATCCCGCCACTTGTGAGGTCTCTGGGTTGTTAGCTTCTGTGCAAGGGAGGATGAACAGCTGGAGAGTGCTGTCTTGAAATCTGCCATCAGTGATACTTCCTCTCCATGTTTTTGGTTTTTTGTTTTTTGTTTTTTTTTTTTTTTTTTTTTTTTTTTTTTTTTTTTT
>VZUI01033846.1:0-42159 GCA_013401135.1 Cettia cetti
AAAAAAAAAAAAAAAAAAAAAAAAAAAAAAAAAAAAAAAAAAAAAAAAAAAAAAAAAAAAAAAAAAAAGAAAAAAAGGGAAAAAAAAACCCAAACAAAAACCCAAAAAAGCCCACAAAAAAACAACAAAACCCCAGAAAATAACAACAAAATAATTTTAACCAAAAAAGAATAAGGGAAAGAAAAAAAAAAAGTAGCCACAAAAAGAACCCCAAACAAACCTTACTGTCCTCTTATCCATGGGAACCATTCATCTCCTTTCCCTTTTCCATCTACCGTCACAGACAACATAAATTTGCTTCTGTCTGTGTAATCACAATGAATGGGTACACAGTTCCAGTGTGCCTCTGCCACTGTTGCACAAAACAGTTGACTGAGCAAACCCAAAAGGAGCATGAAGGGGGTTCCTTTCAGCTGAACAAACTAAGTGCTCTCCTTACAAGGTGGGATCGGACAGTTAAAAAGTATAAAGAAATATATAACAAACTGTTGCTCCAATACCCGTTTTGAAGAAGTCCAGTCCTTTCTCACTGGTCAGTTGAACAGGAGCAGCCTTTTCTAGATATGTTAAGTAAAACCAGTTATGCTCAGCAAGTTGAATAGTTGGGAAGCCTTCATATTGGAGGTGAAGGATTGACATTCATTGTGAATCACTTTTTGAGTTCTCCTGCTTGTCACATAACCAGCAGCTTTTCATAACAAATGGGAGCCAAGAACTTCCTAAATTCAACTCTTTTTTGTCGCAACAAAATTACACTAGAAGTCTTTTAACATCTACAATACAAATTATCTCCTTGGTTTGATTCCATTGGTTTTCTATTATCTACATGTTGTTGAAAGTAAATCTAGTTTATTAAGGATGCACAAGAATGTGTTAGCACAGATAAAGAAACTATTTTTTTTTAATATATAGGACAACTGTTTTCATAAATGTGCAATAAAAACAGTAAATATATACTAGGATATGAGTAGTCAAGAGAAAAGATTGTAATATGATTGCTGGTTTTTCATTGTTTGGGGTGGTTTTGAATTTACTTTTATTTTTGTGGGAACATTTCACCTGCTGAGTGTATGAGAATTTGCTTTTTTAAAAGGCTTTTTAGAGTTTACAGTAGAATAAATGGAAGGAAAAGTTAATAAGGGCTGTTTTTAAAAACTTTACATTCCTTCCTATTCTCTAACTACACTTGGGAAGTGCACTTTAGAGATGTTTGCTGTGTAGCTGGGAAATGAAGGAAAACTATAGAAAATGTTCTCTTAGGAAATAAAATATAGTTACCTACTTTCTAGCTATAAAATACCCCTTGATAAACATTAATGTTGTAAGAACATTTAATCACTGGTGCATAATGCATTTTTGTATACAATTTACGGGCTGTTAAATTCGGGAGAAAAACAAAAAGAAGATAACCATGCTGCTTAAGCGGTTCAAGATGCACATGTTAAGCTGCGAAGCTCAAATATTTTGCAAGAGTATTTGTTTTGATAGTGTTTTGCTACAACCTGGACTGAGGAGCCTAAAATGATCTGTGCAAATACGACAACAACAAAAAGCACCAGCTAATGCAAAATTCTTCAGCACTGGTTTGTTTCTATAATTACTCCCTTTGCTTCCTTGCACATGCTATATTTTGTTCAATAAAACGTGGTGCTTTTTTATTTATTTTCTTTTCTGTTAGAGGCACATGTATTAATTACAGTGAATTGATGCAAAATTGGGGGAAAATGTAGAAATGCAAAAGAAGAAGCCTTAACTAATGGTAGAATGTAGACTTTTGAAGGACAGAAATGCTACAGAAAAGTGATGGAGCAATAACTGGGCAGTGCTCTGGTACTGTACAACAGCTGATAAGTCACACTACTGAGAAAGCTCTTACTAGGTGAGCTCTTGTTCAACTGACCTCTTAATTCTAGTAAGTGTACATGGTCAGTAAACAGTTTGTTATAACCTTTATCTACCTCTGCTGTGCAAAGGCCATCCAACATCCATTTCTGTGATGTTCCTCATGGTTTTTTTGTTCACACCATTACTCATTGTCATCTATTTTTACACTGTACCAATACAGTACCTAGTCTGCTTCATCTTGATTGAATTGGCACCTGGAGAAGAGGTTTTATTATTTATCTTTTTTGTTTCACGGTGAATTAGCGTAGAGATCTATCTTTAAGGTATTTTATTTCTTCTTTTCCGCTCTTCTTCATTCTTCATCCCTTATTTTTCTATAAAAATGTTTTCAAATGGTGTCAGTGAAAGATGACTCCTCCACTGCTTGGCTACACTCAGTCATGTGTCATACAATACGAGAGAGACAGGAGGAAAAACAGTAACAACAACATCACATGCATAATGTAGCCTAATTAAACTTGGGGAAAATGAAGCAGAAAACAATTACAGACTTTGAATTACACGTACAAGATGTAATAAATTCATCTCCCTCTCCCTACCTGGAGTTAGTGCCTGCAGTTCAACGGTCTGTGAATTTTCTCTGTCATCATTTTGAGATCTATTTCTTTAATTTCTGAAACTAAGAGTCATGTTGCAGTTGAATACTGCTGGGGTATATGTTGCCATTTTCACTCTAGCAGTGTGGTAAGCAGCTTCTCTTGGTGGTACCTGGGCCATCAGGAGTAGACAAAGACTCTTCTATGAAGTTAAGCAACATGTATGATGCAAAATTCCATCCCATCCATTCTCCATTCGTAATAGTTTTCCTGGCACAAACTTAAGCATGCTTGATATTGTGCACATATTACTTTTTTTCAGAATAAATTTGCATCTTGCCACTGCTGTAACTGCCATCTTGTTCCATTTCTCCTTGTACTGTATGCCTAATACATACATGATAAAGAGCTGGCTTAACAAAGAAGTGATACTAAAATCTTTCTGCAAATGACTGATGAGAAGAAAAAGGAAAAAAGAACATTTATTTTATGATCATATGGAAGAAATTAATTTCCCATGTCTTTTATCGTCTTTTTTCTGCAATAGGGAAAATGCAGATTTTGTGCAATATGTTAATAATGCTAAGCCAAATGTCGTATAACATCATCAGAGCTATATGTTACTCTTTATTGCATTTGCATTCAGTAATACAGTATATTGATGCTTTTCTTTCATTAAAGAGACAGTATCTTTTTTCTTTTTTTTTTTTTTTTCTAATTATAGCTGGTGAAGGCTGTCCTTCTGCGCACCATAATTTAAAGATGAAAAACCAACAAAACGTTAGAATTAAGTTTTAGTTCTATAAATGATGAAACCAAGCCATCAGCTGCCAAAGAATCTGTGGAACTATAGTTACAAACCAAACAAAGATTTTTTTCTTGAGTGTCAAAAATAATTTTATTCTGCATGATTAAAGAGGAAAGAATAAAAGAATCAGAGCTGTATTTCAAACAGCAGAGACAGAAGGTGTCACCTGGTACACATTGTGACTCTCAGCTTATTTAGTTATACTCTTCTATTAAAGAGTGAGGGATGAAGCATTGTCTTCTGCTCTCTCTGTATTTGCTATGATAATGAATGTCCTTTTTGTAAGCGTTGCCTCTCTGCACAGAAGATACCCGCCCATCATGAGAGCTGAAGATAGTACATGCACATAAATTTACACAGTGAAACCTGTCTTGAGTGACTATTCAAAGCACAAGCAAAACTTATTTGTGGAGTAGACCTAGTTTTTAGGAAATTTCAAGATACACGTGAAGAGTCACCTAAGCAAGGGGACTGTGAAGGTGCCTGGTCCTTACTGCAGCTTTCACAGTACGTCCCACGAGTGCCACAGCCCCAAGATAAGCCCTACTCAGGCAGGATTCAAGCTGGGCTCAGAGTCAAGCTGACTTCAGTGAGCCTTGATGCAGGTAAAAGCATGCACCCACAAAAAATTAAAGGTAGCACATATGTCTCAATTTGCTATCCCATAATCTTTACTCAGGAATTTCTCATGGGCATAGTGCATAAACAAAAGATCACTGGTTTCAGCCCTAGCCAAGTCTTGACAAGAGATTGGCAAAAGCATATTAATGGTGAATGGTTCTATTTTATTATTATTGTCTTCTCATATTAGTTTGGTGAAGGAGTGGTTTCAAAATTTAACTACAGGCACGGAGGACAAACTACGAGAAACTTTGTCATTGGGGAGAAGAAATTAAATAGCCTTTGTGGGATAAAAAGAGCCTTTGTCATCTTTCAGCAGCTGTCAGCAGTCTTTTAGAAAAGCTTGGGAAAATAATATGTCCAGTTCTGAGTATGATAATTCTCATTAAAGCTAGATGTTTTGATTAAAAATAGGACTGGAGCACAAGCCATCTCAATTGAGGGATACAATTTTCCAATATTTCCTACAGCAATTGTGAGAAGTTACATTACTGAACACCTCCGGGTGTTCAGTACTTTACAGCATTTTTTCAAGTGTTAACAAGCTTGAGGTCTCCCTGAAGGGAAAAGAAGGGAGAGAGAACTACTGTCATTCTGGGAAAAAAAAAAAAAAAAAAAAAAAAAAAAAAAAAAAAAAAGGCTTGACCAACTTGAAAAATCCATCTGAGAAACAACTATTACTCTTCAAGATACAACCAAGATTTAAAAAAAAAAGAAAAAAAAGAAAAAAAAAAGAAAAGTAGGTGTAGATCTATATAGAAATAGACCTATTTAAAAAAAAGAGAGAGAAAATATATGATGTTCTCTACAATTGTTACAAATACAGCATACTGTAGAACAAAAATGCCAAAGGATAGGACCTATTAAAAAATAGAGCAAAATTGCTGTATTTATATTCCTTATTATGGATTGTGAATTTCCAGGTAGAATTTCAGCTGTAGAAGTAGATTTTATAATAAAAAAGTAAATAATTTGGGCAAAAGGGACACGTTTGGTTATTCTTTCCACCATATTTTCCACCACTATGAGTTTAGTTATTTTTCTGAACTTCTCCTTGAAGTCGTTGACTTATGCAGGAAGATCCCAGCACAGACTTCATCCCAGCAGTTCCAGTGGTGGTCAGTGGCACAGGAGGTCTCAGTCATGGGTCCTAAAGGATAGTCTGCATCAAAGGGCTGACTCTGCTTCAGCATTTCTGTCCAAACTCTAGGCTCTCCCTCTCTCCTAACACTGTGTTCATCTCTTGGACACACATGAAGTGACTCAGTTTCCTCTTCAAAGGAGCATGTGCTTGGCCTGCTTACACCTTCAGTCTCAGTCACAGGGTCCTTACAGACGTCAAAGGAAATACTACTGTGCTTTAAATGCAATATGTGCACTGAACACCCCAAACAGCTGAGATAGGATAAACATAATAAGCATGTTTTGGAACAAGACCTCTGAGTAAGCCAGCTGCATATGTCTCTAGACTCTTTTCAGAAGAAGGGGTTTATCAACCAATCTTTGTCAAATCTCTCTGCAACAGTTAGGACATTAGGACAGCTCCTCGCAGCTGCCCCCTTGTATGATTTTGCCAGAACTTATTATCCCTGGTAGGACAAGATAAAAGATGTCATGTCCCACTCCAGTGGAAAATGAAGGACACCTGGATGAAGACTGGAACACCAGCTGGGACAACTGTAACACAGACACATAGACTTTTCCACAGCATCTTTAGCAGTGGGGGAAATTGAAGATAGAAGAAGGTTACTTACTGTCAGAGGGATAAATCTGGAAGCAAAGGGATATATTTTCATAGATCACTACAAGATATGTTTGAATGTATTTTTAGTCAGGACAAAACTGAGCATTGCAGCACCAAAATTTTTCGTGTCTTATAAGTGGCAAATATGCACTTCTGAATTAAGGTTGATGAAGCCTAATACACTGTAGGAGTTGGTGGTACAGACCAAGAATCTACTGAGGAGGGTACTACCTAAGCCAGTCTTCTACATAGAATGAGATAGTCCCATTTTAC
The DNA here is from genome assembly GCA_013401135.1 of Cettia cetti. Taxonomy (NCBI): domain Eukaryota; kingdom Metazoa; phylum Chordata; class Aves; order Passeriformes; family Sylviidae; genus Cettia; species Cettia cetti. The sequence goes on from VZUI01033846.1 coordinate 5,888, forward strand.
TCCTGCTCTCTTGGGCTTATTCTCAGAGCATCCAGTAAGTTCCTATGTCTACCTGGGATTCATATTTCTGAAGGTTTTTTACTAGACAGCCTCCTCAACCAGCTTTTTTGCATGAAATGCAGATGTAGTGTGAAGTGGCAACATGATACCGTCTAGAATGCAGTGACTTTCTGTGAATGCAGGTCAATCCTTCTCTAATCAGCAGACTACTCTTACTGAGTGAGAAAGAAAAACTATTTTTGTTTCTTTTCTAGTGTTTCTCCAGTGGACACAAATAAATGAACTAATAATTGGTCTAGTACAAATGTACAAGTTCTGGTTACTGTACACCTATAGAAGAGAGATGCTCTTTTCCTCCTCTAAGGAATGTTGCTAGATCATATATTAAGTAATCAATAATCCAGTAGTATTATGTCATTTTGTCTGCCTTTACTATAAATTCCACAGGGAATTCAAGTGTGCTCAGTTCTAGTTGACTCATTTGATGTTGAAGGGCACCTAGCACTTTACAAGACCAAATTCCTATGTGGGCAGTGGCACTAAACTATTGTGAGCTACTATTCAGTTTTCTAGGAAAACTCGGGGAAAAAAGCAGAGCAGCTATATAAGGTGGAAGATATCAGACCTGTGACAAATAAGAAAAATAGTCACTAGCTGTTGTTATTTTGACGAAAAACCAGTAAAACAAGGGCAAAAGAAAAAGAAATTGCTTTTCTCCTTCCGTCCCTCCACATTTCCCTTTCTCTGACGGTGTCATCAGTCTGAGCAAGGACATAATTTTGCCTTGGTAGCCCTCTGAAAAATTAAGTACATTTGATAAGAGGTAAAATTCTCTTATTTCTTATTTCCTATACATGTAGAGTAAAAACCAGAACAAAGTAATTAAAAAAAAAAACCACAAAAAAATTAATGCAAAAGAAGTATTTATTTTTTCATCCACAGAGAGATGTTCTCACATCATTTCCTATTCATCATTAGTCCATAGGTCCACTGCATTCAATGGGACTCATGTTTTTCATTTAGATGGAACTAGGATTAATGCCATGGATCAAAACCTGCCAGTTTCAGAGCAAGTCCTTCAGCTGACTTCAGGGAGGATTTGAAAAGCGCAAGGTCCCTTTGAGCACAGATAAACACATGGATAAGATAAATAAACATCTGATCAGCTGAAAGATTGAAATGTTCCTAAGGTTTGTCCAACAGTTTGGTCAAATTAGCTGCAGCTCTATGCAAAAGTCATGTTGAGCCAAAGCTTTGAGCTTTGATTTGATAGACCTTTCTTTTTCTGAACTCTAAAAAGTTTCATTCAGGGTTTGAATATGCAAAAACTTACACAGGATTATAAATATAAGAAGAAAGACTGAAAAAGATATATAATATTTTCACTTCCACAAGTGAAAATAAAATTTAAAACTTCTGATAATTTTGGGGTTTTTAAATTAACCCTTAATGACAATTTATTTATATAGTTCTTCAGAAGCTGCTTGGTTTCACTTGTTTGTTTTCCTTTGTTTTGTTCAAAACTAGATTTTTGGCCTTTTAAAGATTCAGATTGAACTATGCAGCTACAAATTATATGTTTCTGTTAAAAGATTTGCAATTAAAATTATTCTACTTTTCTGTTCCTTCTAAATTGTGTGACAGAAAACTCATGTTTAAAGCAGATTTTAAAAAATGTGTTTAATCTTGTTTTGTCTTTCTTTTCTTCGTTACTTGTTTTTATTTTCTTTCTTCAGAGTTAAGGACTGGATTTTATTTGAAATGGGCTAAGCTGGCATCAGTGTTTTTTAACAATATGGAATGTCCTATGATTCTTAGCATTGAAACGAGGGCTATGTGGTCCTGTCAGAAAAAAAAAAAAAAAAAAGCTGTAAATTGTAATAATATATTAAGTATTGTATTATTATGGCAACTTTAGTTAAGCGACTAATACTATCTTTAATTTTTTACAGAGAACTTTGATGAAATAATTTATTACAATGACTCACAGAAAAAAAAACTTGTTTTCAAAATGACAGGAGAAACTGTTGAAGATTGTGAAAAAAATACTAAAAATAATGCTCTACTAAGAATAAATTTAAAGATGCAAACAGTGAGTTTGACTTTTTGGGTCAGGGTTTTGTGACTGAAATTAAATCCAAGGTGTTGGGGGGAATAAGAATTTTAAATAATGATTAAATTTAAACAAATTTCTTTTCAAAAGAAAAAGAAAGGAGATAAAAAACCAAAACAAATATGTTTTGGCCTGGACTGCAGTAACCAATTTCATAAATTGTCATTGACAAAAATATAAAGATTGAGGTAATTTCCTCATATTCAACTGTTTTTCCAGGCTGTGCTGCATAACACCACAACAGTACTTTACAACTGTTTATCTCAGATCTCCTATGAAGGGAATAAAATTAGAAGAAACAAAAAATAATATCCATAAAAGAAAAGCATTTAATTTTTAGAAGATATTTGTCAAATTTCAATGGTGAAGCATCTACAAAAATACATGTTCATTTACTACTTATGGGATATTCAGAGAGGGTGTGAATTCATAATCGGAAGTAGATAATTGCCCATCTGGTTGCACAAGGATCAGTTCTTCTTGAAAAGGACTGGCAACTGAACCACAGTTCAAAGAGGTGAGTACAGAGATGTTTACAAGTCAAATTTCAAATGTTTTAGGAAATATTTTGGGTAACAGTAAATAATAGCAACCTGTCTTTGGAAATCAATGCTGACCCTCCTGATAAAATGAATCAAAACTCGATTAAGTCAGTTTAAAGTATTGCAGCAAATCAAAGATGAAAAGTTATTTGTAACAATCTGAGCTGTAAATATGTTGAGGAAATAAACCAGAAGTCTCACAGTTTCCTCACAGATGTGTAACCTAGGATCACTACTAGCACCTTCACAGCCACCTACCTTTTGCCCTAGCCACCTTTTCACAAAGGTAGGTTACCTACAGTGGGTGAATGAAGTCCCCTACAACGTTCATTTCAACATAAAGAGTACAAACAAGTTTGTACAATGCACAAACTCCTTTTGCGTGTCATAATGTCTGTGTTGAAGCCAGATTTTCCTTGCAAAGGATAACATCCAATGTTGCAAAGGAGACAAATTTCTCTCATTCAGTAGATTAAAATCCAGCAACGCCAGTTTTTCATTAGGCTTCCTAGACAGAGATATGAAGACTACACTTTGCTTCAAACCTATGGTCAAGGTCTCCTCCTACTGCAAGCATATTGAGGTTTCATTTTATGTATGTAACATCATCAGGCACAAAATGAATGCCAGACAAGTGCAGTTCCTATTTTAATAAAACCATTTGGGGCACAGAATGAAATATTTGCTCTGGATGGTCATGTTCACATGGGGATGAGAAAAAGGAAACAGAGCATGTGTAAAACCAAGTAAAACTCATTGAGCATTTCATATATGTAATGTTACTTCAAGAACTGGGGTTTTTTTTTTTCTTTGTATTTTCCATTTTTTTTTTTTAGTTTATGGTGGGATTTGTCTGCTTTTCTTAATAAAATCTCACAAGATTATATTAGTCTATGCTCTATACTGAAAGCAATGGATGATGTTCTTCAAAAGTAAATATATTTACCAGACTAAGCAAGCAAAGATTTTTTAAAGCCTTCACTCCTAACCACTTAACTTATCTAATTCTCTTCCATATCCAGTTGTTTACTATGGCCTTCTGTTTAATATACCTTGAGCATTTCATAGAATCATAGAATTATAAAACAATTTAGATTGAAAAAGACATTCAAAGACCACCTAGTTCCAATGCTCCTGACATGGGCTGGCACAGCTTTCATTAGACCAAGTTGCTCAGAGCTCCGTCCAGACTTGACTTGAATACTTCCACAGATGGGATGTCCATAACTTCTTTGGTCAACCTGTTCCCATGTCTTGTCACCCACGCCATAGGAAAAAAAAAATCTTTCTTGATGTCTATTCCTACCTTCTTTCAGATTAAAACTGTTCCCCTTGTGGTGTTGCTTCAGTGTCTCTGTCTTGATAAGCCATCTTTATACTTTCAAAGGATCCACAGTTTTCTCCAGTCTGAACAACCCCACCTCTCTCATCCTAACTTCGGAGGAGAGATGTTCCCCTCTGACCATTTTTGTAGTCCTCCTTTGGTACACTCTATCTGGTACTGGTGACCCCAGAGCTGGATGCAGCACGCCATGTAGCATCTCACAAGAATGGAGTAGACCTTCATCCTGCCCATCATATTTCTTTTGATGCACCCCAGGAAAGGACTGGCTTTCTAGGTTGCAAGAGCCTATTGCAGCTCATGTACAATTTTTCATCCACTGATGTCCCTAAGTATTTTTCTGTTTGGCTGCTCTCAATTTGTGCATCTACTAATCTGTATTGACACTGAGGATTGCCCCAATCCAGGTGTAGGATCTTGCACTTGGTCTAGTTTAATTGAATGAGGGCCACCACTCAAGGCCATCAGATTCTTCTTGAAATCTCCTCCCTCAAGCATTTTTCTCCACTCAGCTTGGTATCAGCCAAAAACTTGCTGAGGGTGTCCTCAATCCCACTGCATCTAAATGGTTTAGAGGCCCCAGAGGGAAACCACATGCCTCTGTTCTCTGCTTGGATATTTGGTTACTGATCATATGACTTTTGACATGGCTGTCCAACCAATTCCTTATCCATTCAACAGTTCATCCATCAAACACAGATCTCTCCTATGTAGCATCAAGGATGTTGTGTGGGACCATTTCAAATGCCTTACAGAAGTTTAAGGTAAATGGCACTTGTAGCTCTTGTTTTGTCCACTGATGCAGTCAGTACATCACAAAAGGCCACTGGATTAATCAGGATGATTTGTATTGGTTAAACCATGCTGACTGTCTCAAATCATCTCCCTGTCTTCCACGTGCCTTGAAATAACTTCCAAGAGGATAGGTTCCATCATTTTACCAGGTGAAAAAAGTGAGAATGATTGGTTAGTGGTTCACAGGGTCCTCTTTTTTAGCCCTTTTAAAAAAGGTGTGCTCTTTCCCTTTTTGCCAGGCACTGGGACTTTGCCTTATGGCCACGACTTTTCAAATTACACGGAGTGGCAACTACACCAGTTAATTCCCTCAGGACCCTAGGAGGCATCTGTTTGCATCAGCTTTCTCAGGTACTTTGAATCTGATCTTAACTTATGATGAGTGAGACTTTGTTCCCCTTGTCCTTGCCTTGAGTTTCAGTGACTTGAGAGATTAACATTTAGAAATTTTTATTTTTCCTGAACCAGAATGCAACTCTTCTTGTCAAATCATAGACAACTTCACCTTATTTTAATCTAATAGTGATTTAACAGAGACTAGGAGGAATTAAATTTTTTTCTCCAAGGAAAATTAAAACACAGCAATATAGAAAATTAAGCATTTTACTTTACTTATGCTATTCCTCAAATACTTTAGAGAAGTCTTGGCTTCCTCAAAATAGTTTAGGAAGCTACCAAGAGAAAAACTTAAATGAAAGAAAGCTTAAATGAAAGAAAGCTTAAATTAAGAAGAGCATAAAGGTTGCAAAAATAGCTAACAGGAGGTACAGCTGAATGTACTACAAGTACGTGTACTCAGAAACTAGGAGGAGAACTACTAGGCATAGGCATCCAATCCTGTATGAAATTTAATAACACAGAGTATGTAACAATAAAAAAAATGTAGAAACCTGTGTCTAATATTTTAACAAGTGAGAATCTGAAAGAACAAAATTAAAAGTGACAGCCAATTTTTTTCAAATAAACCATAAGTTGGTTCAAGACTTTAGGATTTTTGTCATATAAAAAATATTTGTAGTTTTGAGAAGTATATTATTTCAGGGTTGCATTCAAGAGCTTTTTCCATCATTTTAAAGGCATCCTCTACTACTGAAACTAATTTTTCAGGATACTCTGGAAAATTTCTTCATAAGGTGACAAATCCTTTTGTCTTTGATAGCATGCTGCTCTGAGATTATCCTCACAGATAAAAAAAGCAGACAAACAAACAAACAAAAAAAACCCCAAAAACAAACAAACAAAGAAAAAACCTAAAATAAGCCTGCTTATTTACTTTAAAAACATCATTCCCCTATGAGTGTACTAGCCCTTTTTTCTGGGGAAGCAAAACTTCAATATTTGGAAAAAAAGAAAATGAACAACCAGTTATAGAATACAGCAAATCTATTGCAATGCTGTAATAAGAACTGTGTTTGTCCAATGCTGAAGAATCTCAATAAACTTACTTTAAATTATTCAAATTATATGGTATAATAAATACACCTTTCTTGTCAATATTAACTTTACTCTGACTACCATTATATCCAGTGTCAACTCCAAATCAAATATATCTTTTATTTCTATCACTTGATATATGTTAAAAATATGATGTATCCTACTTTATCAAAAATAATATATAATTACACAATTGCATCAAGTTGTCTTATGATTGTGATAACATTATAAAAATTTAAATCTTCCACACAGAGCTGTAAAAATCAGCCTTGTAAAAAGAATGTGTATTAAGAACTGAACCAAATGTTTTGAAATATCAAAGGATACACGGAAACCATGTCAAAAGCAGTTTAGACTTATGTGACTTATAAAATGGGGAGGTTTAGGGGAATGGAAGGAAACTGGGACCATGGCTGGTTTGGTACTGAGTTATCCACAGAGCACAAACCCTCTAGGTCTTAAATTCAGTCACACAGTTATTCCCACTCTGTTTGATGGAACACCATAGGATCAAAGGGACTGACTTATTACTGCCTGCAATAATTAATTCTCTAAGTTTTAGTCTTCACTGTACCAGTATGTGGTTTTTGGCTTCGTTAATATTGCGAATTTCTACACACAGATGTACACAATTTTTTGGTTACCCAAGGGGCTGGTTTATGAAGCAGGAGGAATCCTGCTACAGTCAAGAAGTACTTCCAGAGCTGCTCTATGGAGGCTTTCAAGATTGTTTAAGTTCCATGGAGATTGAGGTGGGTTTTTTCTGTACCATTACTACATGAGATGTCATGGATGTTGATACTGCGCCTTCCAGTAGAACAGAATTTGAGGTGAAAGTACTCATTTCACTTCTTAAGAGATGTCCCTGAAGTATCAAATTTTACAACAGAATAAATAAATTTCTAGTCTAAGTAAAATGCTTAATCTATCCGTTATAAGTACAATAAATTAAATAAACAAATAAATATAATACAAATTGAGGCTTTCACTGCCTAGCTGACACCTATTATCATCTTTGGGTCAGATAAACATGATCTGTAGAATATGAGGAAAAAGAAAGCTCTTCATTTAATATAAACATACCCAGAAAACTGTTTAAGTAAGTCATAAGAAATGCAAACTTACTCCATTCTACATATTTGAAAAATCCAATATTTTTGCAATAATTTACTTCCCAGGATTTAGACACCGTATTCAGCACTGAAGGGAAAATATAAACAAGCATATCAAATGTAATTTCTGTCTTTGTGGATCTCTTCTCCAAATGCCCAAGGATACAACTGAAATGGAGACAAGGAGATTTATCAATATGTCTGATATTGGGGGTGGTAGTGAGTTAATTCTTTTCTCTTTCTCATCTCCTTTGCTCTTGCCTTCCTTGTAGTATTGCACACTCTCATACTTTATTTCAGTAAAGCAGTTTAAATGTATGCAGCACATATGTGACAGTGGTTTCACTTCTTTCTGTGGATGAGATCTGCTTCCTTCCTGCAAGTGCCCTTTCAGGCTGGTGGGCACAGTCCCATTGCTCTTTGTCTTCTTTTGCCACCATGTATGACATATTTCCAGTTTCAGCTTAATGGGCACAGAAAAGGAGAGCCTGGGAACAAGAATGAAATAGTCAAAAGGGCAGATAAATTTTCTTCCTTCATATCCTTTTTCTTCTCCAAGTCTCTGCTGTAATACATTTCACCTCATCCATCACATCCAGGGAACTTCATGACTCATTACCTCCTTTTTCCAAAAGGCAATCCTCCAGGGATGTGGCTGCTCAGGACACCTGGTCTAGGGAAAAGGAAGGCAGAGTCAGATATTCCATCCATCATGAGGCACAGGATTTCCAAATCCCAACATTTTACTTTGCACTCACAGCTTTTCTTTAAATTTGAATACTTTTTTCATCATTGGAGAAAAAATTATGGCCATTTCTATCTGTTTTCAAATGGCGTAGTGATCCCAGAATCATGAATTTATTTTCTGTTACTACCATTAGCCTGTTTCTTGAAATAGTTGGGCATTTGCTGGTGACTTTTTCATTACTGTGAGCCTGAATAGTCAATGATACTGAGTTCATCAAAAGCCAGAAGGGAGATTTGTAATCCAGCATTTCAAAACTTGACAACCCTTTGCTTGCTCTGATTGTTATTTCCATAGCAGAAATTCCTCTGGAATCAAATCATAAATTTAAGACAAACAACAAATGCAGAAAAAGAACTTTGTTGAGGTTTGTTGTAGGGTTTGATTGTTTATAAACAGTGTTGCTTTTTATAAATAAGTTTCACTCCAAACAAACACCAGCTATTAAGAAAAATCCACACTTGTATGATGACTGAAAGTAATTCATGGACCCCCTCATGAATGACGCATCGACTCCTCAAAGCTCAGATCAATGTATTGTTGGTTTCTTTCCCCATCTAAATATTCTTTAAAACAATGAAATGTGAGGAAAAGAATGAATGACAATTCTGCATACATGTCTCTGCCTAATTTCAGCTGGCTTTTCCTCAGGATGTTACCTGAATCAGAGCTTCCAAAAACTAATTGATTTTCTTTACTAGCCACCAGGTGGCAATCATAAACTTCCATAAACTTAGCCTGCTCCATCAGCCTTTCTGAGGCAGCTACTGCAGACAGAGAACATGCTGCAAACAGAAAACAGGAAAAGGTATCTCCATGGCGACTATGCTACTATGTTGTTTGTCATGGGTGAAACTAGATGAAACCATGTTTGTGATTCTAATTTACGTATTATTTCTCATTAAGTCCTGAGCAGATAACCTCAAAAAAAATGTGTTCTGCTGAAAGATGTACTTTATTTCTCAAAGAGCCTGTTGATAGTTTATTATCCATGTGGCATTTCCAGCCTTCTGGACAGTGACCATAATGAACATTCCTGAAGAAAATCTATATGTATTTTTAATTTGCCTTTTCTACCTGAATAAAATCTAATAACAATTCGGCTTAAGTACTTATTTTCCTCTCTCTCTTATCAGGGCTGTGAGTGAGACATTGCAGAGCTATAGCAGGCAGAGAAAGAGAATCTGCAGCCTCCCTCTCTATATGATGAGGCTTTTAAAGCACAGAGAGCTCCTTAACAGAACTTTTCAACGTCATTGTCATTCTCTGAAAACTGAATATGGAAAGCTCTGGCCTGCACATGGGTTTTATTTTGAACATTCCTGTTGAGAGAGCTATAGCTAGACATCAGCAGATTTTTTTCAAAAATGTTTTAAGATCTTAAACCCCACTGACTTTTGATTTTCATTTTGTTTTTCTTCCAAGTCTCTTGCTTCTAGACCTTTACCTGTAGGTCTTTCAGTCTTAGCTCCCATATCTTTGGATTCAATTGAAATTGTCTTCTACTTAGTTGCATTGCAGCTAACTGAACAACAAAACAACAAAACAAAGATGTAAAGAATAGATGATTTTACCTAATCTGATAGGAGCATGTATTTTGATTAGGCTACATTTTGTTCTGTCTTTTAAAAGATTGCATAAAGGAAAAAAAAAAAAAAAGAAAAATTCTTAAAATAACTCAAGACACAGTAAGAATATCTGGAAAATAAATGTTAAATAACTAAAAATAAGAGAAATCACAGAAAAATAATAATAAAAAAGAGCTTTAAGTTTAAGTTTAAGAACTGTTGGAAGCCCTGACACTAGTTGTAGGGAAAAAAAATCTGGCATCCAATAGGCTTGAAGGACATCAGATTAAGAGCAAGGAAGTAAAAGACTTTTGTTCCCACTCTCCTGTTTGTTGGTGAAAGTTACTTTCAGAACAGCAGTGTTAAGAGGACGTGAAAAAAACAGTAATAATTAGATCATCTTAATCAACTTGAGGTAGCATAAAGGTAAGACAAAAACTAATAGACTGATACTGTCTTTTCCTTAATTATTTACCATTTTCTATTTTAAGTTTTCTTCAACATTTTCCTGGAGTATTTGTTAGGTACAAGGCAGAAACTGGCAGTCCAGGTGTGTGATTGGATGTAGAAGTTCCTGTGGTGATGCAGTCTTTTGCTGTCTTGGGCTTTTTACTGCCCTCCAACACACATACTGTTTTGTGTGTTTTTCTCATGCCTAAACAAACCCAAATTTCCAAAGTCAGTAATTTCCACTGTAGTTTTAAATTCCCCTCTGTCATTCAAAGACAAGCTAAATTTCAATTCTTATAGTCAAAGCCAGAAGAAGAACAAAAGTTTAATATTGCCACTTGGAAAAAAAAATCAGGTAATTTCTTATTTTAAAAAGAGAGAGACTATCCCCATGCAGTCACCACAAAAAAAAATACAAGGGCTCTCTAGGTTCGTGAACTTGAAGTATTTTTCCCTGTTGGTAGCTTGTGTTTCTCTGTAGGAGCAGTTAGATGGCAGTGTTGTTACACCAGTCAAAGCAACCACTCACTCCTGGTTTTGTCAGAAACCATCACTTCAATCCAACATTACAAAGTCAAAGCATAATTACCACTAATGCTCCCCCTCTCTTGAGCAATGCCATCAGGGTATATCTTGCAAATGAATGGAAACTGTTAATTATAATTATATTAGACACCCATATTGTACGTTTCAGCTGTGCCGGTGTCGTCGTTGGATCTTTGTTTATCATTACACAGGAGATATTAAAGTAAAAGGATGGAGACCACAGTGACAACACTCCTTTATAGTATGAAAATTATGCATCCTATTCCATTAACAGCTCAGCCCAATAATTTGAAAGTGCTTGTAATTGGATTATTCTATGCCCATATTTTTCACATATGTCACTAAAAAAGAAGTAAATGTTTAATTAATTTTTTTTTTTTTTAGGCTGTTTGCAATCTAATTAAGATGTTTGCTTTCATTGATAAAGCAATAATATTTCATATTTATTTTGCCTTGAAACATATCTCTTCATTTTCAACCCAACCTCCGGGGAACTATTTCAAGTAGAGCTATAATATGGGTACAGTACAAAATACTGTCTGTGAAGAAACTGGGGAATAGCATGTGCTTTTTTAGCTCATCATCCTTTTTTCTTCACACCAATTTTCCTAACTGTTTTCCTTTTCACAAAAACCCTAGTTTATTCTTAGCTTCCTGACCTTTCCAGAAAAGACCTGTCATCTTTCTCTTAGCATTTTATTTAGCCCATCCTCCACATTCTGTCTGGTGCATGTCCCTGACATTTTTCAGCTATGCTGAATCCTGACTGCTTCACTGACTCTGCAGGTGTGTTACTTTCTTCAGACTTCTGCTGAGTTTTCCTAGAACTGGCCTGAACTTAGCATTAGGAAAGTATCCCTTTGAGCACCCACAAACACATTTATTTGTACTACTTTAACTATGCCAGTTTGACTAAATTACTGCAGTGTCACCCTCTGCAGTGGTGATGCAACTGTACTGCTGTAGAAGACCTCCTGCTGGCTGTAAATGTACATCTTTTCCAGCTATAGCAGGGCTGAGTAAGCTGTTAAAGTCTGCAGCAGATCCTTACTTAGGTCTTAGCAAGTATCTCTACCAGTGTTTTCTCTCTGAAAGTCAGATTCTACAGCTCTAAAAAGTTCCATTCGAAATGAGCCAAATCTGCAATGAATTGCTCATCATTTTGAACTGATTAAACCATTAAGCATGCAACTTTTTCCCTAATCAGACCAGGGTCATAAACAGGAAAAGAGCTATCTCACAAAAGTGCAAAATACAGGTGCCAGGACTCAGCTTTTCCTCACTGTAACCAGCAGAAGGTTGTTCAAATAGCCTTTTACCATCCTAAATCACACTGCTAAATAGTTGGCTGCTCATACCCATTGCAGTAGAGCATTTAAGCACCACACAGATATTTCTCCCTGAAAGGCGATGCTTGGGTATCTTTCTTTTAGGCAAAAGAGTTTTTCTCTTTTTTTTTTTTTTTTTTTTTTTTTTTTTTTTTTTTTTTTTTTTTTTTTGTACAACTTGCCAGTCTTCCTCAAACCTAAGATGTTTTTCTCCCAGGACTTCTGCCATGTGGCCAGTAGGTTGGGAGCCCCAGGAGCTGCAAGGCAAGCTGAGGCACTCAGGGCTGCTGGGGACTGTGTGTACAGCAGAGTACCACTGAAGGCAGTGCTCCTTGGACTCCCCAGGTTACCAGTACTGCAGGAGCCTGTCATGGGGACTGCCCATGGAGGAAGGAATCAGGAATCCAGCTGTTAATGAACCAGACTTTTCTTAAGAAACCTTCCTGGATCCAGTTGGGAAATTAGAAGAATTTGACATGTTTTGGTGGAACATTTGAAACATTGTTAAATGTTCATTTCCCAGTGGAAGGTTCCCAGACAGCTGTCATAATTTCAGTACAAAAGAGATAAACAAACAACTGAAAACACCATAACCATTCTCTCCTCTTTGCATTAATGCCTCAGAAATTCATTTGCAATAAAATCCTTTGAGTGTATTCACTTTTGCTGAACTCAGAAATAATTCTCTTGATATTTTGCCAGTCTTCAGATAGAAACCATCTTTTGTAAGAAGTGATAGAGATTCTGCACGAATGTAAGATGAATAGATCTTCATTAATCTGCAACACCTAGGCAGAATGTCTATTATATATCTATTCTCCACATAAAAAAAAAAATAAGCATTATTGCCACAATGTTGACATTACCAGATATTCTGAGTCAGCTCCCGTGTCCTTGCTATGTCTCACAGAGATTTATATGTAGATCTTCGTACATGTAAGTCTCAAGAAATTATAAAATAGAAATGACAATGGCATATTTATGACTGATCATTATGGAAGATCTTACACCACATCTTTGAGATTGGTATTGTGGAGTGAAAATGTCATCAAAAGTTTCTTATGGAGAGAACAAAAACATTTTGAGTGACACATCACCCTGAAATTCTCACAGTAGGAACATCTAAGAGACATAAAGGAAACTAAGCCTAAGAATGCTTCTTACTCTTTGCTGAAAATAAACAAATCTTGAGCAAGTAGGTCAAACCTGGACATAAAAGTTTGGGAGACTTAAAGTTAGTTGAATTGTACCTTAGTCTGTAATCTCCATATAGACAATCAAGGTGCCTCTCTCACACAAAAATATTTTTTGCAACTAAGGCCATGTTGGCTACATATGAACCTATCAAATATAATGTTGATATTGATCTCTTTGATCTCAATGTAACCTCTTTATCAAAAGCTGGCAATATGGTGTTCCATGAGCATATTATAACATAAGGCCATTCCACACTTCTTCGCATTTAAAGTCAAATTTCAGTTCAAAGGTTTTTTGTTCTCTTATTTAAGATCTCCAGGAAAGAGTGGCTGAAACCTTTACATTTATTAAGGGCAATCATTTTTCACTTGAACATGAAAATCTATCAGTAGAGAGACAATTGAAAGTAAAAAAAAAAATTCACATTGACTTCTCCATAGGAGAGAGATGACATATGCACAGTAGCTTTGTGGCCAGTTAAGAAGGTCATTGGAGCTCCCAGTCAATCCCACAAGACTTTAGGATAGTTTTGCTATCATTTTGTCTGACTCTCTGTAGTATGTATGCATATATCACAAATCTGTATTTGAAAGTCAAGGCAAGAAGATATAGCTAGATGTAATTCACTTCAGTGCACACAAGTCTCAAATTTTTATTATTCTCAATAACATCACACATTGAAAAATAGACATTCAGAATTAAAACACACACACAAAAAAAATTGACCTATGTGTCTCTTCAAGTGTATAGGAACCAGAGAGATTATAATTAATTTTATGTCTGTTAAATCTTGTGAGCTTTTCAAACGGTGTTGTTCTTGAGGTTGGATAAACAGAAACAAAAGAAAGAGGGAGAACAAGCATACAATATTATATTTAAAAGAAAATAGCAGTGGGAAAATGTAAAATAATGGACATTCACCACTCCAAGGTGGTAGTGAATGTCCATTCACCATGGTGCTTCCTGTCCTCAAAGCATAGGAAGCCATACACAAGCACACTAAAAAAAAAAAAAAAAAAAATTAGAAATTTGTTTAGATTAGCTCTGTATTCAAGTCAAATGATTTTTCTAACATAACCCTACAGAAAAAGGAGGATTCCATATAAAGATGTACAGTAAGCAGATGCAAGGCCATTAGACATCTTGAAACTGAAGAGATGAATTTGGAGTGTATACTAGATATTTTGCATTTATGATTTTCCTTACCACATTCTTTTGTTTCATGCAAGTGACCCATCATTTCTATATGGGAAAATATAGATTTTAATGTTTTTCCTTTTTTTTTTTTTCCATTTAGCAATTCATGTTTGAAAGACAGAATAATAAAGCAGAAAAATGCACATTATTTTCTTTATTCAAAATTTTCTCAGTATTTCCTCAATTTATTTTGGTCCCTAGTTACTCCTCTGTAAGGGTACTGCAATTCTGTTGCAGAGAGATATTTCATTCAGACAATATAAGAGAAAAAACTCAAAGAGGGCATAGTTTTAAGATACACCAGAGTTCACAGTAGGGAAGCTAATACTGGGTCCTACTAAGGAAGCCATGTGTGAATCCTATTATGCATGTAAGGATATAGATCTATTAGAGGTGGACCAGCATGCCTTGGTCCTACTTTCTCTCATCCAGCCTAATGATCCCTATATTACAGGGGTGATCCAAAGAAAAATACACTGAAATGTCCTCCTTTCTCCTACAAATGGTACATTTTTTCATCAGTGTGATAAAGTTAGGTCAGTGTGACCTAGCTTGACACGAATGACAAAACCCTGCTAAGTGCTTTTACAAGTCAGGCACTTTTACTAGTCAGGCTAGTAAAAGGCACGTCTCCAGCTGAGGATAATGCAACTACTAAGTTTTCTGAGTGAATCTTGTCTTACATATTCCGTGAACAAAACAAGCCTTACAGACTTAGTCTTACAGACAAGAAAGCCAAACAAATTTGCTCATGAAAGATTTCAAATATCCTTGGAGTTTGTGATTAGGCAACTCAAGAGTTCATGTGTGCATCTGTGTTTAAATAGCAGGCTATACCACAGTTTAAAAGTCCTCTGCAAGTAGATCCTGTCATGACTGTAAACAAGGGCAAGAATGAATATGCCTAACACTTTAAATAAAGCTGCTGTCTCTCCTTGTTTCAAACTTTGTCTTTTAATTTGGGAGTCTCCCATTCCTCTCAGTTTCTAATTTGCCCATGGCTGCTACTGTTGATCAGTCTCTCTAGTCTAGATTACCTCTGCTGCTACAAGCCTCTCAAGAAACCCTTTTTTCTACTGCCTAGTGTGTTTGTATTAAACAACTTAATGAGGCATAATGTAGTAAACAATATAACCAGAATGACAGAGTAATTGAGGATGGAGTTAGGAGAAAAACTTGCTTTAGAGCTTCTACATTTTAAACAGACATTGTTTTTTTGTGGGTTTTTTGGGGGGTTTTTTTTTGTGGTTTTTTTTGTGTTTTTTTTTTTTTTTTTTTAATCACTGCTTTGAATCTCCAGAGCCTTTTTTCCTTGCTTCTTCATGTTTTTTGTGTTTTTTTTTTTTTTTTTTTAATCACTGCTTTGAATCTCCAGAGCTTTTCCCCCTTCATCTGATCAGCTGGGTAATTTAATTTAGGGATGATGAAAAAAAAAGTCCAGTTGGGTGCTGCTTTGTTTACTTGATTGTATTTTTCAATGCTAAATGAAACTAACTCACTGAAGAGCTCTGGGAGAGAGTGTAGAGCAGGCAGAATGCAGAACTTTAAAAGCTGCCTTTATTTTTTTCATTCTTTCTCTACAGACATTAAGAAGCTCTCAGCTATATCTGTCAAGATAAAATAAAACTGACAAGATGGCAGGATGAGAGAAATAAGGCTGTATATATGTGAAGAAGATTGGAGTAATCAAAAAGAGAATTCAGAATGACAAAAAAGTGATCATGGAATAAAAAAGGACTTCTTCCCTTATAAGATAAGCTAAAAAGAAAAATAAAAAAGCACCTCACAAATGCATTGCACTTTGCAAGACACTGTTTAATAAAACTCTTTCAAGATATTCAGGAGTGTATCTTTTGTATTGTTAGTAGTAACTGATTTCAGGATTTGAACTGCAGGTCTTTATGAACTCTACAATAATGCAAAAAAACCATAGAAAGGTCTGAAGTTAAAGGTCAAATACAATTCTCAAAATACGTTTTTTTTAAACTATCAGACAATGAAAGTAGATTTTTGCCATTTAGTAAAATAAGGGTAAGGCCATACCCATTGCAGCACCAAGGCATAGGCAGAGACAGCAGATCGGTGTACAGGCAACAGCTACTGTATGTTAGTTGGATTTGGTGCCCAAGACAGAGACAGATTGCTGTGACCAACTAAATGAAAGCAGCTGATGTCAGAGGGTGAGGAGTAGTGAAGACTGACCACCAGACTTAGCCTCCTTAAGCTGTAAAGTCAGCCAACCCATCCTGCCAAGCTCCGAGCCAGGAGGCTCTCAGGAAGAAGGGCTGAAGACTCTGTACCTATAAGGACCCTGGTAGTGAAAGTGGAACATATTAACTCCTTATGAAAGTGTAATGCCTAATAGAAATATACTTGGTCATGTAATAGAGGCATGAAGCAAGCAAGGATTCATGTTAACCATTGTTGTAGTAAAGGCTGTTTAAACAAAACAGCACAGAGCTTCTTAGATGGAATAGGATAGAAAGGAGGAAATGATGTGACAGAAGACTGGCATCAAAAATTTGTAGGAAAGGATGTTTTTCCTTTGCTTGATTACCATGCACCAAACTTTTTTCACTGCTTTTATGCAAGGAAAGTTTTCATTTACTTCCTAACTTCCCTTGCCCTCTGTCTTCTCTTCTGAGATCAAGCAGCTGGAAGTGACTTTGTCCCATCTTGCAAGAAGAGCTCAAAAAGCAAGGCAGTAACATTGATTTCTGGAAGGAATGTCAGGCCCAATTCTCCATCTGTCTTGAAAATTTCTTTAGTAACAAATTGCCAGAAATGGATGAGACATACAACATCACTACATCACTACATAATTACCTTGTTGTTTTCTGCTGTTGGCAACAGCCAGAGACTGAATTCTGACTTTCCTGAAATTTTGATCAGATTCAAGACATCCATCCTTCTATACTTCTATAATAACTCAAGTCTCAAGAAAATATGACACTTTAAGCCTAGGAATATTCCCAGTAACTTCAGAGACATATGTACTACTGCATTAATATTATGCTTTTTTTAATTACTCTGATTGAGTCAGACAGTATAATGTTCCAGCACTAGAGATAGTGTGTATAGAATGGAAAAACACTGTTCCTTGAAAACTGGAAAGACAATTCTTGGGAGAAATTGTCCAAATAGTTGGAGATTTGGTTAGGAAAGCTAAATCACTGTCAGAAGTAAATCTGGCCAAGGACATCAAGGGAAAAAAAAATGTTTCTTATGCATCTATATGCATCAGCAATAAAAGAAAGAATAGGAAAAATGTGGGTCCTCTCTGGAAGATTATGGGAGACCTGCTTTACCAGGACATGGATAAGGCTGAGGTACTCAATGACTTTTTTGTTTCAGTCTTTACCAGCAAGTGCTCCAGACAGACTGCCCAAGTTGCAGAAGATGAAAGCAGAAACTGGAAGGATGAAGAACTGCCTGCTATAGGAGATGGAGTTCAAGAGCATCTAAGGAACCCGAAGGTGCACATGTCCATGGGACCTTACAAGATACACCCAGGGGTCCTGAGGGAAATGGCTGATGAAATATCTAGGCCACTATCCATCATACTTGAGAAGTCATGGCAGTCTAGTGAGGTTGACATTCTCTTGAAAATTGGAAATATAACTCCCATATTTAGACAGGGAAACAAGGAAGACCCAGGGAAATAAAGACCAGTCAGTCTCTCTTTATTCCTGGCAGGACTCTGGAGCAAATCCTCCTGGAAATTATGATAAGGCACACAAAAAATAATGAGGTGATTGGTGACAACCAAAATAGCTTAATTAAGGGCAAATCATGCCTGACCAAATTTCAGGCCTTCTACAGTGGGTTTACAAGTGGTGGGTAAGGGGCATCTACCTGGACTTGTACCAGGTATTTAACACTGTCCCATGCAACATCCTTTTCTTTATACAGGAGAGATATGGGTTTGGTGGCTGGAGCAGTTGGTGGACAAAAAATTGCCTGGATGGTCAAGCTCAAAGTCTTGCAGCAAAGAGTTTAATATCCTAGTGGAAAGCAATCAGGATAAGGGTCAATATTGGAAGCAGCACTTTTTAACAACTTTGTTGGTGATACAGACAGTGGGATTGAGTGCACCCTCAGCAAGTTTGCTTATGACACCACGCAGTTTCATGAGGTTGACACACTGGAGGGAAGGGATGCCTTTCAGAGGGACCTTGACAGGCTGGAGAGGTGACTGTGTCAACCTCATGAAGTTCAACAAGGCTCAGTACAGTGTCCTGCACCTGGGTTGGAGCAATCCCAAGCACCATGGAAGGAGAATGATCAAGATATACCCTAGGAATAAAGACTGGGCAGTGTTTGTGGATGAAAAAAGCTCAGTGTGGCTCATCAATGTGCACTTGCAGCCTGGCTACATCAAAGTGATATGACCAGTGGAGGTGATTCTGGCCACTCTATTCTGTCCTTGTGAAAGACATGGACCTGTTGGAAAGAGTCCAGAGGAGTCCCATTAGATTGACCAGAGGACTGGAACACCTCTCATCTCCTAAGAAGACAGGCTGAGGAGTGGGGCTTGTTCAGCCTGGAGGATGGGTTTAGATTAGGTGTAAGGACAAAATTTTTTACTGTAAGCGTGGTGAGGCACAGGAACAAGATGTCCAGAGAAGCTGTGCATTCTTTATCCCTGCAGGTATTCAAGAACAGACTGGATGGAGCTCTGGATGACCTGGTCTAGTGAAAGGTGTCCCTTGCCCATGGACAGGGGATTTTGAGCTGGGTGATGTATAAAGTCCCTTCTGGTCCAAAGCAGTCTATGATTCTGTGATTCTATAATATCAAGTATGGATATTTACAACAAATGTTTTTTGGAACCTTAATCAGTTGTTCTTTGTTGTTTGTTTGTTTCATATCAGTCCCTTTATAGTGGAGAAATGTTGTTGCTTACCAGATAAGTTCTGTTACCTTGAAAGATGCAGATATTCTGATCCACACTGAGGATGAGTATTCAGTCACTGTTTGCCTAAAGAGGCGTATTTTATTTCTTTGCTGGATATACAGGAAAGAATTCTTCCAGAAAAAGAAAGGAACATAAATACAGGTTTTACAGTACTAAAATTTATAGAAGAAAATCTCCAGAAAGAATCTCCAGAATTTGCATTCTGAAAAGTATAAGAATAATGGGAAAGCAATAAAACAATACACAAGATGGATATTTCTTATGAACAGATATGAATTACAAACAAATACAAAAAACTGACTATCACATACTACCTGGTACATCCCTGAGTAAATGTACAATATCTAATTGAACATTGTTTCTCATTTCACATAGATGTTTCAATGTCCTTAGTTAGATTCATCAGGTTATGAGAAATTAAACACTTGAAAATAAATGCAGCAGATTCCCATGCTCATTTCTTAACCTCTCATAAAATTAATTTAGATTCCAGGAAGAATTCTCCATTAGACATGAAAACTAATGGGCTTATAAATTCATTAATTTTGGATAAGCTTTTTTTTCCCTAGCAAGTTAATAAACACAGTATTCAGTTAACTTTCTGTCTTTCTTGAATCAGCTAAGAAAGAGCTGGTTCCATTACATTTTGTCTCAATTTAATCCCTCACTGTTACAAGAGGTGGAAAATGCAATTAAATGCAATTCTGACACCTTTCCCTAGAGAGCTGTTTACAATATTGCCTGCATTAAGCAGTCCATGTGAGATGATGTATCTGCTCTTCCATATTCATGAGAGCCTTAAGAAACTTCAAATAAAACATATTTATTTTTTAGTTAAAGAACATGCACCCCACAAACAACAAAAAAGCCAAACCCGATATAAACAACCCCCTCACCTTTTAGTGTAAAAAGGTCTTTATGAAAAAATGGTAATGTCAGACATGGATTCCTGGCAGATTTACAAGCAGGCCATTGTCAAATGTGCCTTAATGCTTGTTCTCATTATGTTTTCTCCCTTCCACAAACTAATAAGTCTCTAAACTTCCAGATTACTTTGGTTGACTCCATACAAATTTCATACGTATGTAATTTTTCTATCTGTTTATTCATTTTAAGCAACAAAAGAAATCTGATAGCTTTGAGAATAGGTGTGCCCTCAAAATGTTATCTCCTGGTGCAAACTGTGCCTAGATAAGCATGGTGGGATATATCTGTATACCCTTATATCTGTAGGCTGTTTCTACATCCAAGGTCATCATGTAAGCTCTTTTTTAGTTAGTGGAAGGAAATAACCAGGGTTTTTTTAATGATTGACCCACCTGACTTGTTCAAGACTTGCATCTTAGGGTAGGATGACTAACAACTCTGTGTTGAACTATTACCTTCCTAAATTGTCCAATGTTTGCAATGGGGCAATTAAGCCTCCAAAATCACTGACTTTTTTTTTTTTTAATCTTGTCCTTCTAATTGAAAACTGTCAGAAAACACAACTTTGAAATTCTAATGAGTTAAATATAAGTTTCTCAAACAACTTTTGAAGCACAGAGGAAGTGAGAATGGTCTCAACAAT
Organism: Cettia cetti; assembly: GCA_013401135.1. Taxonomy (NCBI): domain Eukaryota; kingdom Metazoa; phylum Chordata; class Aves; order Passeriformes; family Sylviidae; genus Cettia; species Cettia cetti. Next base: position 26,745 of record VZUI01033846.1, read on the forward strand.
AAAAGATTACATGCAAGTAATAAGGTTAAAAAAGAAAAAACTGCTCAACATGAAAGCATCACAAATGGTCTAAAACACTGCTATTAAGTTCCTGGAAGAATCTTCAACCAAGGGTCTTAAAAAAGGAAAATCTTAGGGTTTGTTTTTTTTTTTTTTTTTTTCTGGGATGAGAAGTGCTCTTACAGACTAGCAAGCAATCTATAAGTAGGATACAAAGGACAGGAATGCACATTCAATATCCAGAACAATGGCATGCATAAGCAGCTTTACTCCAAACCTGGCCTAGCATTCCTACAACCTGAAATAATCTTAAATAACCTGGGGAAAAGGGTGTAAAAGCTACAGATGACAAAGAATGATTTCAAAACTTGTTTATAAAACTTAAAGTGAAAAGTCCAAGAAGATTTCATAATATATGGTGAAGTAGGTAGGAAAATAACACCTAAAGCTCAGCATCAGTGAGCAGAAAGTACTTCATGAGGAAAAATATGGCTACAAAAACACCTGTGTAATGGCATGCTCTGAATTTTATATTACTTACTCAGAAAAGCATAACAGTGTCACAGTATATCACTCCCAAAAATATCAACCTGGTAGTCAGGAGAAGAGACAAAATGATAGAACATAAAGAATTATGAAGGAAGGAATTGGAAACAAAGTAGAAGTTTTACTGGCGTTATGCTATTGTATAAATCTATTTTAAGTCCCTATCTATGAATACTGTACCAAATTCTCGTTGCTGTCTCTCACAGATTCAGAGAGAAATTGGAAAAGGTACAAATAATGTGTGTTCTGGTTAGAAAAAACCAATACAGTCTTAGGGTAGATGCCAGTTAAATCAAGTATGACAAGATAAATCTGCTAGGATACTACTACTTACTGTTCCTCACCACACAAAACTGAAGAGCACCTACTGATACCACTATGCAGATATCACAGAAGAGAAATGACCTTTCACAGACAGGACAGTTAAGCTGAAGAAGATGATGGAAGCTGTAGTTCAAGAGCTTACCAAACAGGACTAAGTATATTGGAAGAGGAACTAAAACAATGGTCAAAATTGAATTTTTGTCTTAGTTTCTGGTTTTACCTGGAATGTGTAAAAATACACAAAGGAAAACCATTTGCTCATTTCTTACACATTTTTTTCTCAAATATCTAATACTGACCATTACTGGAGAAAAGGTGCTGAGTTTCCCAGACTCAGGTTCCAGTGAGTATAAAACTTTTTGTGTCCCGAAAAAGAAATATTTAGAAACTGATGTCTAACAATAGTTAAGGCCAACAGTTAAGAACTGGTAAGCTGTTTAACAATTATCCTCTCAATCTCCTCATCCAAATGAAGTGTCTGCTTCATTCTGGTTGTCTTGCTAGGGAAAATTCACTCCCAAAAATGAATTCTCATAAGGTATGAATCAAAAATTTAATTCTCTACTGGAAGAGGATGCGTTTTCTCAAAAAACACATATTTACTCTGAAATGTTGGAATTAGATTTTCAACAAGATTTCTTTATTGTAGGCTCAATGTGGTTATGGCTATGTTTCTTTGATGGCAGAAAGGGAAATGAAAAACAAGTAGAAAATTTAAAATTGTTCAAAGCTTGCAGAGCAAGATTCTAGTTTAGGTAACAAATCTGTAAGTTTGATAGTTTAACAATATAGAGACAGTTTACTTTTCTAAAGGTGTATTTGTAATGCACAACCAAACTGTGCAAAGCGGTGTGTTGCACTCCCTCCAACATAAATTGAAATTAAATAATATGCATTTTTTAATTTGAATTAGTTCAAGTTGTAACCATGTGAGATTTCTTCCAGGAAGAGAGGTAGTGGTCATTCCTTCTCCTTTTTTTTTTTTTTTTTTTTCTTACAATATGGTAATACACATTCCTGTTCTCCCAGACATATATTATCTGCTCTTATTTAGCTTTGATCACTTTTTGGGTTAAGTTTCTATGCAACTTGTATAGTCTACCTAGTAGACTTCTATAGATTCAGGGCCACAGAGAGATATTTAATCCCTGATTCTTACAAGAACTTGATAAAAGCTATTAAATCTATTTCTGAAGTCTTTCATATCCTTTTGGAAGAATATGAAAGATTTTTGAAACAGTCTGAGAAGGTGAAGATTCTGATCTAGTAGCAGGTAAATATGAAATGAAGGAAAAATCATACTGTACATATTTTTTCCCTGAAGGGACCCATATGCACAAAATTTCTGCCTTGGGATAGCTGTGTAAAGTGCATTTCTGCTCTCTTTTCTGGCATATCATGTCCTTTGATCCATGCAATGTAACAAAGAATTAGGAAGACTGTTTAGTAAAAGAGTTTCTGTGAACGCTTAAGAATGTTGTCAGGTTTTTCAGTTTTTCAGGCCAGACTTCCTATATTTTTAGTCTGTTCTGTTGTTAAGAGAGAACAAAAAATTTCCTCACAACAATAAATTTAAACTAATTTTATCTTCTCTTAAATTTCAAATGTCTTTCTGTGTTATAAATTGTTGTAATATTTTGAAAGAAGTTGGAACAACAAGCCTTCACAATTGAAAGTTAGTACTATATCATAAATTGGATGGGAAATGATACCTCAAAAACACCCCCACAAGGAAAAGAAGGTTCACAATTTTAAGCTATTGCACATATAAGATCTGTAGGAGATTTTCCAGAAAAATAATTTTGGGTGGGTTGAAAATGAAAGCACAGCAGGGTCATCTATCCTCCTGGCACTTGAGAAATACCCTGCAATATACAGTTCAATTCCCTTCCAATTGTTCAGCTGTCTATATCATTAACCCTGCAGCCAAGAAAGTAAACAGACCAGCAGTTCTAAGACTGCTGTTCAATGCCACAAGGAATTTAGACTCATGTCCCTACAATTATCTCCACTGCTAACGATTTGGAAGAGAAGTGTTTTTACAAGTTTGGGTTGCTAATACTTGAAGGCAGCATGGTTGGTAGTCCTTTGATTACTAAATTGAAATGGACTCAGTTTTCTCCCACTGCTAGCAACTTTTGCGCATATATTTGATGGGTTTGATTTTAGTTTTAATTTTTATCAGGCTAAAAGCAGGGGTGCTGTTGTGTTTTGTGTCTTTGGTTTCTCAGTTTTTGCCACAAAATAAAACAGTAAACAAAGTAAAGCCGAGTGTGTTGACTGTTGTACAGAAAGAGGAAGCTTGTAAAAGAGCTTTTCTACAGGAAACTTTGTTTGAATAAGAATTAGTTTACTCAATCAGTCAACATTTTGGGTAGTGGAAAAAAAAATACTAGATAATACCTTATCATTCCTATATAATAACAGACCAGCAAGACTTGTTTGCTAGGGATCAAGAGATCCTGGTTGCAGATATTTGCTCTACAGTTTGCAGTTGTCTATTGAACAAGAAATTGTACACCAATTATCTCACATCCTATTTTGGAATTATCCCTACAAGGTAGAATACATTTGAGGGATGTTTGTCATATCATCACTTTGTCACTGTGTACAACTTGTTCTAGCTGTTAATGAGTGAATTCTTTGTACAGCTAATGGGGAATCAGGAAAGGTTAGGGAGAAGGAAAGAAAAAACCAAACACCACCTTGCTTTCTTGCCGTGTAAACATACATCTTTCTTGATGTGTGGGTGTTTCCTCTTCCCTCTGCCTGCACTAACCCGCAACATGACTGCTGAGGTAGTTTCTTGAAGGGTGAAAGTGTCAGGCTTGTCACCATCTCTTTCCCCATTCCCATGGGACAACTGTAAACTCTTGGTACTTAAACTTAGGATAAATCAACCTTTTCTGATGATGTTTTAAAAAAACTGTGGCAACTACAAACAGATTCTGTGCAGAACCCATTCCCACAAGCTGTACAGGAGCCATTCCCAGAAAAGCCTCAGGGCACTCAGGCAGAATGGTATCTTGTTTCTTAACTCCTGTGTTAGGCAGGCGTTACGAATGCAGACACAGACACACAGATAGTGTCTTACAGCTTCTTTAAGTATTTTAATGCAAAAAGTAAGGTACCTCCTTAGTAGTGAAGGACTGAGACAGATTTTATAGAATCTTAAGTCTGGATTTTAATGTATTGTTTCTTTGACTGAGTCAAAGTTTAGATTCACTGCAACTGGCATTGGCTGGCTAAACCGTTGACACTTTTAGTTTCCACAGTCAGTAGTGAAAGGTAGGGAAGCCACTCCAGGAAAGCAATTAATTTGACCCTAAATTAATCTGTCTTAATTGTTTCTAGAGTTTCATTCCACTAGCTAGAGAGAAAGCAAATATGTCTCAGGTTGGAGTCCTTGATCCTGTAAGACTGAAATCCAGAGAGATGGAACTAGAAAATAAAGGTCTTCAGAAATGACTTGAGCCAAAAAAAAGTGTATTTTATGCTATATTTTATTAAATGCATAATATTAATTAGAAGAAAGAGAACTCACCATCTCAAAATTTTGTGGTTTTGAGGACTTTGTGCATGCTGAGCTCATTCTAATCTGTGAACATCTAATGAAAAGCAAAAGATTAAACCCACAGATATAGGCACAATGAAAATTTCCATTGAATTTTTAGTCTAACTAGAACAAAAGTCATTTTCACAATCTACCTAGAACTCAGTTCTGATATTTGTATTTCTGTTTTACAGGTGTGTCAAACCTAAAGTTTTCTCATGAGCATTTTACATAATTATTGAATATAATTCCTGAATGTGGACAGATTTGTCAATGTTGAAGGTTTTCCTAAGAGTGGACACTTCCACTCAGTTAATGGGGAAACAAGGGTTGTGTTTTTGATTGATATGTGTTGTGGTACACTTGGAGGCCCTACTTCATTGTGTGCTCAAGTTTCTTTCCTATCAAAACACTTCTTTGTCACAGACAGGTCACATGGATGTTGTTGGAGAGAAGAATGTTCACAAAATATTTCATCCCAAAAGACAAAACACATTGCACAAAGGGATCTGCATGCACAAGGGTGAATTTGGGAGTTCATACGAAGCTGTTAAATATCACAATGTGATATTTAATGAGAGAAGTTCCCATCTTCCAATTTTAAATACCTCTATCACTTCCACTTTTCATATCTCTTTCCTTTTCTTCTGATTTCTTTCTATTTTACCACCTTCCTTTCTTTACTCTTTGTACAGATCATCTTTTACACTTCTTTCTCTTGTGCTTTCAGTTTCCATCTGACTCAAGCATTTTTACAAACTGCTGCCTTCCATAGAGGCTGCTAAATGGAAAGCATTATTGCCAGGTGGCAGAAAATTGAGAAATGATGTGAAATGCACAGAATCCATTATTTTATACTGCCCATGATTTTCCAGCGATCTTGACTACAACTTCAACTATCAAAAATGCAGTGATTACCCTTGCTGCTTTTTTACAGAAGATTTCTGGGGCTCTGTAACATGTTCTCTAGAATAAGCTACCATGCACGTTTTCAAATGCAAGAAATTGCCTATCTGCATAATATCTGTAGGCATTCTCAGTACTTAATTTCAGCATAGATTGGTAAATTTTCACTGTCATTCTGAATTGCCCAATGTGGATTATAAGACTGGATTGAAAGGACTGACTTCTGCTCTGATGTCCCTTTGAAATAAACTGGTTTTGCAAGTAATTGTTCCATATTCATATTTTTGATACTGAAATTGCCTAACAGAGTAGCACAACTCACACAATAAAGCAAATATGGCATGGGGGAAGAAGAAAGGAGCTCTTAAAAAATTTCCTTAAAATGAATGAGCATTAAAGTACAAATATTCCACATTTGGAAGTAGTACCTGAGTTTTAGGTGCATTTATGAAACCTAATTTCATCTCTTACATTGAACTTCATTCAGTTAGTGAAAGTCTATAAGGAGGATGCAACTACACAGTTGATTTAAGTCAGCTTAAGAGAAGTAGTCTCACCTTCCTCCCCTTGGTTATGTCTTCCCACCTCTTTTCTTATACTATTGATAGCACTATAGCAATCATGAGACTGCACTGTTAGCTGAATGGAGATCTGATTCAGTGGCAAATTTCACACACACATACACACAAAAGAAGCAGACATAGGTTTCATAGGGATAAATTTCAGCTGAATCAGTTGACTAATTTGGCTGACAACACAGATACTAGAGCTCACGCAAGAAAAAAATCAAGAATGATGAAGTAGAAGGAAAACACCCCTTGATTGTCACAGAAGAGAAATGAACATTGCACACTCATTCCATAGATATACAGCAATAATAATTATCAGTGGTAGATATTTTGAGAATAACTCCTGCATGATCCTCTAGTACTGAGTCCTGTGTGTAGAGTGTACCATTTAGATAGCTAAAATGACAAACTATAGTTTAAAGCAAAATGGTAATACTGAGCTCTTTCTTCTCTGTCACATTCAGTAAAGCCGAATGTTTTGTTACTATTATTAACATAATTTTTGAGGATAATGTACACTTTGCCATCCAAGAATGCATTAAAAAGTGACAGCAAGGTAGACTTTGTTCTAAACATCCCTCAGTTCAGTGAAAGATCTATTATTACTTTAGTATGTATTTAAGAAAATAGAGTCATCTTAATATATACAGCTATTTTTCTGTAAATGAGTAGTATGCCACATTTTATTATTAAAACATAATTCAGCACATCATTGGCAATAGAAGCCCTTTTTTAGTGCAGAATCACAGATTTGCTTAGGTTGCAAATTACCTTGGATATTACCTGAGTTCAACCATTAACTCAATGCTGCTGAGTTCACCATTAAACCATGTTCCTAAGCACCACACTGAATTCACACCTTATGAATACCTCCAGAGGTGGTCACTCAGCCACTTCCCTGGGCAGTCTGTTCCAATGCATGACAGCCCTTTCAGTGGAGATTTTTTTCCTAATATCTAGATGTCCCCTGCTGCAGTTTGAGATTATTTTCTCTCCTCCTCTCATCTTTAATTTAGGAGAAGAGTTCAACTCTACCTTGATACAACCTCCTGTCAGGTAGCTGTGGAGAGCAATAAAGGTCCCTCTCTGCCTCCTTTTCTCCAAGCTTAACAACCTCATCTTTCTCAGCCAATCCTCATTACACTTGAGCTCCAGACTCTTCTCCAGACTCTCTCCAGCACTTTAATGTCCTTCTTGCAGTGAGGAGCCCGGAACCAGATACAGAATTCAAGAAGAAACTTCACAAGTGCTGAACACAGAGGGACAGTCATTGCCCTGGTCCTGCTGCCCACAATATTGTTGATACAGACCAGGATGCCATTGGCCTTCTTGGCCACCTGGGCATTCTGCTGGCTTTTGGCTGCCAACACCCTGAGGTCCTTTTCTGCTGTACATCTTTACAGCCTCTCTGCCCATAACCAGTTGTCCAGACAAACATTCACAGCCATTCCCTCATTAACTCAGTGGGTCATCTTGTCGTAGGAGATTATGCCAGTTAAGCAGGACCTGCCTTTCACAAAGCCATGCTCCCTGGGCCTGATCAGCTGGTTGTTCTGCACATGCCACATGATGGCACTCAAAATGGTGTGCCCCATGGCCTTCCCCAGTAGTGAGATCAAGCTGAAAATCCTGCAGTTCCTCCAGCTCACCCACCTTTAGAGACGCATCATATTGGCTAACTCGTAACTGAACTCATTGCTCCTCTTAGAAATGAGCTTTTATACTTAGGAACAAATCCTAGTAGAAACGCAAACATATGTGCTGGTTATGGCTGATTCCATACATACAGATGTGCATATCCATATCCACATTTTCATATACACATATACATGTGTATATGTGTACCCACATATCCATATACACATTCATGTATATTAGTTTTCAGTTCAATCATCTTATCTAAAAGAAAACGTTCATTAGCCTTCAAGTCCAGAGTTATTCCTAGACCAGGTCCATTTCAAAACAGTGGGAAGCAACATGTTCTTATTTCACTATATTTCTTAATCTGCTGGTGAATATTCTAATACTTCCCTATCTAGAAACTTTTTTTTTCCTTACAGAACATGCTGTAAGGTCTGTAATTTATTGCAGTATTATTTTCTAGACACAGTAAGTTATATTAGTCATTTCATTCACCTGTGAAAGATCATTCAGAAGGTGAGACCTTAGAGATATGGCAAGCATTATTCTAACAAATGGAGATGAACGGCATAGTATAAATCATGTTTGTGGGCTGGATGAAATGTTCAGTGGTGAATCTAAACATCATTTATCAGAAGGGAAATTTTGTGAAACACCAAACTTCACTTCACAGGTAAACTTTTAAGACAACCTTTTGTACCAACTGTCTTATAACCATCAGATCTATTCTTTGCCTAAATATATTGGTATTAACCAAATTTTCACTTTTTTTTTTATATCTTCCTGTGTATGTAATTGCAGTTTTATGTGCCTATGCCTAAAATTTCTGAGGTCTTTTCCTGTTTAGTGATTATTGCCATAAAAATAACAGAAAATATATTGCACCAGTATGACAAATGCGGGATTTGTCTGTCAGTAGTTTGTTGATGCCCAAAAGGATGTTAACTCTGTCTTATTTGTGGGACATTTTTAAGGATTCTCTTTCATTTCCTGATGTGATATAGATTTTCCAGGGTCTAATATTTGTGCTCATGACACTAGTTTTCCCTCATCTGAGACGCCTTCATTTTTTTCATAAGAGTTTGTCAATTTGCAGAAAACAACATAATGAGCTTGCTTGAGATCTCTATCCCTTTGTAAAACTAGACTGAAAAACATTGATTTTAAAAGTATTTGGACCAAGGAGAAAGAAGCTCTCACACAAGCACTTAAACATGGACATTAACCTCTTCTCCAAAACAAATCTGGCAAACGATCTTATTATTATTAATATGTGAGTTTGTAAATGACATCCACTGCAAAATCCTGTGACCCTAACATATGTTAAGAGTGGAAGACAAATCCTTAAGTATCGCTTATATTTACTGACCATTTAAAAATACTAATTTTTTGAGTTACAAATAAATCTCTACTTTACTGTTTTTCTTTTTCTGGAATCACATACCTCAGAGGATGAACAGAGATAGACTTAAGTTCACATCTCTAATATCTATATCTGCTGTTGAAACTTACTCATGTTTGTCATTAACTCTCCCCCAGTGCTGATGAGATCAAAGAACCTTATTAGGTGGATTACCTTTGTCAAGCTCATTATTTGAAAAGACTGAATGTGTATTTTTGCTTTTCCTGCTTTTGCTACTTGCAGAAAGCTTAGCATCATTTTGAAAGCCTTAGTAATAATACTTTGTTAAAGTAAAAGTCATCTGTGTAGGTATGTGCTCTTAGAGGTTATTATGTTGTCCCTCAATCACATCCCTATTTCATTTCATTTCATTTCATTTCATTTCATTTCATTTCATTTCATTTCATTTCATTTCATTTCATTTCATTTCATTTCTTTAAAAAAATATTGTAATAGAAGCAAATGTAGAATGCATTTTGCATGTTTATAGTATTAGAGACTGATCCTTTAAGATCCTGAAGGCCTATTTCATGATCTGTGATATATACACTACTAATTAACTTGATTTATCTGCTTTCAAAACAATCCTCCCTCAAACAGGAGAGCTTTCACTATCCAAGTTGGTAACACTAGAGTAAATAATTTCCTTAGTGTTTTGTTGTGGCTCAAGCATCGTAAAGTCTGCTTCCATACAGAACCTGGATTCAATGAATGCCTTCAGTTTGAAAGAGCTTAATCTTTTGTTCTTTTTTTATCATTCACTTACAGGCATGGAAGGGTGTCTCCTGATGAAGTAGGTTCTTCAGTGCAGAGGTTTAGTTGAGATAACCTACGCATTCAAGGCTGTGCCCTTTGGAGAAGTCCTTCAAACTGTTTAATGAAGCAAGAACTGGGAAAGTACTTTGTTCTTGCAGCTTCTTATCCATTCTTCAAAACCACAGTGTTTAGCAACACACTAATGAATCCAGTTTATTGCATGGAAATACAGTACTCTTCATTACAGATGTTTTTACAAACAGTATCAATTTACTGAATAATTCAGCAACATGGTAGTGTGAGAAACTGATTTCCAATTGTGCAATTGTCTATTGGATGTTGATAAGTGTTTCGAGATAACCTTTAAAGGGAAATTCTACCCTCAAAAAGTGTCTGTATTAAAATGGCAGCTGTTAAGTGAACAGATTTCTTCTGCTGTACTGAAGTACAAACAAAGCAATACAAATTAATGCAGTTTGCTTTTCAGTTCCCAGACTAAATTTTTCAAGGTTCATAGGTACAAAGTATTTCTTTACACTTTTATACATACAAGCATAAATTCACATAGGCATAGATGAGGAAATTACTGATTCATCATAATTTTAGACTCCTATTTAATTTTTACACTTCTTTGAATCTTCACTTTAAAATGAAACTAACTAGAAGTAATAACACATTTATAGTGCAAGGTTAAATACTTGAAGATTGTTAGTCTTAAAGTGATATAGTTGAAATATTTTAGAAAGAATATAGCTTTGGGATCTATAAAATAGCATTAAGGATCAATTTGAAAGTTCTAGTGTAAACAAAAAGCACATGGTTCTCCAGACAAAATTTCTTTTTTTCAATGTATGAAAAAGCTTGTTAAGGAAAACAGTTGTCAAGCAAGAATATAGCTGTTATACTCTATCCTATAAACAGCTTATTGTTACCCTATACACAGTATGTTAATAAAATAGTATTACTATTATTTATTTGATTATTTAACTTCAGGAGGTTTTTTTGACCATGCATTTTTTTGGATGGGGTTACTTCAACATCAGTTCAATGTCAGTGATACTGTTATTTTATTCCCCATTAAAAAAAAAATCTGAAATACGTTAAAAATTTATTTCAACACTTAGCAATACTTTCTTTTATGGATAATCGGAGGTTTTTGTGTACCTATACACGTGTGTGCAACTATGCATGAATATCAGGTTTTCTCAGCAATTTCTCTGCTGTCTCTAGTTGTGGGTCAATTTGGCTATTATCCTGTTCTGCTTCTTTTCTTTCACTTGTTATCTACCACTGATATGCATGAAGATGGCTTTGAGGTGTTAATCAATAACTGCAAAATGAACAAATGTATCTTGTGTGCCTAAAAGAAAATTACATACCTTAGTTACTAGGAAAGAAACATGTAGATGGTGGTGGCCTATCTAAAATCTTCTCTCTGATCATCAGAAATCTGCAGAAAGTTTACAATATTATTTGTTTGAAAGGACAAGACTTTTTTTTAAATGACCATTAGTTACATTATGTCTCAAGCTTTATGCAGAATTATCTGCTGTAATTCATATCCAGATGAAGGATCTTATTTTCATTTTTGAGTATTAGCAGTTGTTTGAATTAAATTATATCATATAGCAGTGAGTCCTGAATGCTGCTTCTTAAAACTTAGTCAAAGTAGAAACTGCTTTTTTAAACATTCTGCATTATATTATAGAAATATGCAAACACATTTCTAAAGGAATACAAATATTTTATTTCAATGTTGAAATTCTAGTCTGAAGAAGACAAAAGTGCAGCACAACTCACTTCTTGTACATCTTCTATTTAGATATCTTCTTTGTGGACTAGCTATACAAGCATACTCCAAAGAGAAGTCAGTGCACTTACTACCTAAAAAATCATTATTAAGAACCCAAATGCTGTTATCTTTCCCAACATTGTTTCTGAAACTTCCTTTATGAACGTTATACAAAGACAGTAAGGCTATACAAAATACCTTTTTAAATTTCTCAGTCTGCTTTATAAACTATTTTAAGATTTGTCCACACCTAAATGGTTTGTCACTTACAGAAATGTCTGAAGTAAACATAATCCTCTGTGGTTGGATGTAGATATTCTGCTTTAAAACTTTCCAGAGTAGGGAAGGATTCATTTATTTTGTTTTGAGAAATGGAACTAATTTCTGCTCAAAAAGCAAAATAGCTTATATTTTTAAAAGACATCTTTATGTCAATATAATGTTGTCTATTTTTTTCCAGGGGTAACCATTTTCCCTGGCACTGGATTGTTACAACCCCACACGTAGGAGTACTTTCTATCAGTGTACTTAGGCCAGAAAGGTATTTATTGTTCAACACTCCAATGCAATTTTGTTACCTGCCTGCCATTCACTTTTAGAGGACTATTAAAATTCTTTTGCAGTACAGTTTAAGAGCTCCTGATATGTTAACCTTCACCCTGTTGAAGAATAATAATTAATTTCTACTCTTTGTTTCCCACTTCTTAACTGTCTTCTGATCCGTGACTGTTTTTTGCTTCTCATCAAATGAGCTTGATTTCTCAAAAAAATCTCAGGGGAAATTCATAATCTTTAGAAAGTTTACATCCGTTATTAATGCTGTATTTTACTTCAGTGTGTCTGAATAATTAATGTGCAGAAACTTTTTGATAAGGTAAAAAGCTAGTATTATTCTTTCACTAGCATGATGAACAAAGCAAAAATAAAACAAACCCAAAATATATCAGGCATTACCTCAACATCAGTATAATGTCACTGTGAGTTTCACTTTCTGCCCTTTCTAAAATATAAATATACTCTTGGAAGAGCATGGAGTAGATAAGGAGCTGTATTGTCATTTTCTCCTTTTCTTGGGTCTTTATGGGAAACTCTTGTCTTTGTATATGTATTCTTGTCTCTGTCGTGAGACTGGATTTAGGTGACTTGGTAAATATTCTTCAAACTATAAATGAAGAAGGCATCCTCCCTGAGTATTTCATATTCTATTTCCTCCTTTATGATAGGTGAGCTGTAGACAATGACTGCATAAACCTCAACATAATGTCATGGCAGAAACATTGGCCCTTGAATCTGAAAAGATTTATGTTCTATTTTCAATCAACCCAGTGGTTAGATTTTTTAGTTAACTGAGTCGCTGAAGATCTGATTCATCTTGTTAAACCTTATATATCTAAAACATAGATAATTTTGGAATAGTCATCCAGATTCTCTTTGTAACTTACGTGAAAAAAAAGGAAAAAAAAAGGAAAGGATATTTGGAAAGAGTTATTAAAAGTAAATATTTAAAATACGTTACAAAAAATCATGCCCTAAAGAATGCCTCTTCTTTTTCTTTGGCTACAGTAGAGGCTCAGAGAAGTACACTAGATATAGTTACTTATATAGTAGATCCCTAGAAATATAACAAATTAAATCCACACTAGAAGACTTGAACAGTGAGGACTGGGTAAATCATAGCACAATTCTGAGAAAACAGATCTGTGTATAAGAAAATAAAGCTTATTTTAGTTACAGCCAATTTGCTTTCTGAAACAATCATCAAAAAGTATTTAATGATGGAATATGAGACAAGCATGTACTCAATTTTCTGTAGACAATATAAAACAAAGTAACAAAAAAAGAGTAAATTTCCAGTTGTCTGTTGTTACATGACCTGCAATTAAGTTATTACTCTGTGCTCCAAATCTTTTCAGCTCTCATATTAAAGAATGTTACTCTCAGTGAAAATGAGCTTTATTTATCACACAGTAAGTTCGCATATTTAATTCTTAGTCTGAGATGTTCATTCATTACCATATATTTTATGGAGATTTCAGTGTTTCTGAGAAAAACTCTGTGCACACAAACTGATAATATAAACTCTCTCCACAAAAGGGCCGAGGGAAGTTTGTGCACCTTTACATCAAATAACTAAGTTAATTTTGTGTAGTCACTTGTTGTAACTCAGATCAGAATTTTTCAACTTCCTTTTTTTCTGATAATTGCTGAATTTATTCTTCAATTTTCTTTTAGTATTTGTCTCATATCTTATTTTATGACCATCACATTCTAGTGAACCTTTTAATGCTATCAATTAGACAGTGAGTTGTACAAAATGTCAGAGTACCAGCAATGTTATTATGCCCCGTTGATATTTCTTTGAGTGATTTCAAGTACAAACGTCACTAAAAATCTGTAATCATGTCACTGAGTCAGAGCTTGAGTGTTCTTTTATGACTCTGGGTAACATCAATCTGTAAAATCATGACAATCAGAATTTTGTTAATTGTTTTTCTTTTATTTTCTGAGCCTTTATCAAGCCACAAAGTATCTGCTAGGTAAGTGTGTTGAAATATGGCTCAGGTTGTCAGTTATATCACCTCTGTCTGCAAATATGAGTCACCTGGTCCAGGCTGGGAATCAAAGTTTCTTCTTTTGTCTATGGAGACAGACATTACTTCCCCACCTATATTCAGTCTATCTTAGGCTCTATGACTGGATGGCTGGAATCATCCACCTGGAAGTGACTGTCTCCTGCTGATGATGACAGAGTCTAAATGGATATCTTAGACTTAAGGAAATAACATTTTTCATCCTCACTCCATGAAATTATTTAGACTGTACTTTAAACAATAAATATATTATTTTATACCTTCTCATATTTTTCTCCCCCAGTTATCCTTCATTGTTTCAAACGGACAAATTCTTTACAACCAGATCAATCTTCCTGATATCTATGCAATTCAACTCAACTTAATTAAGATATATTAATCAATAGAAGCATTACACAAATTATAAAACATATATTCAAAAAAGAATCTTTTTAGACCAAACCATGCATTACACTACTAATGAGATTTTAACTACCATTACATTCTATTTTACTTAATTTTTTCGTCAATATAATTTTCATCATCATTTTCATCATCTTTTTTCCTCAGTTGAAGACAAGCGTTTAATAGAACAGAGCAAAGTTAAATTGTGCTAAGGAACAGTTAACATAAATTTTCAGTGACCACCTTAGAAGTACAGAACTCAAAAATGTAATAATGTTTTATCATTTAAGAAAAGGTATTTGAGTTTTCTATTTCTTATGACATTTCACAAAACTAATGTTAAGTGATTTCTCCTAAAATGCATGTTTTGACAAAAGTAATTAAAGTGTGGACATTTTGAGTTATTCTGATACTTGAAACCAAAAATTGTCTGCGTTACTACTTTTCATCCATCAATTGTTTCGTTCACAGTGACCTTAAAGTTACTCCAGCATAGTCACCTTGAAGGTGAATTGTAAAATTTCGATTAGCAGCCTGTTGAGTTTTTTTCTCTCTGCTACTCTTTTCGCAAGTAAAATAACACAAAGACATCTTGCAGATGTTGTTATAAGAATCTAGCAGAGATTTTATTCTTTAATGAAAGGTAACAAACCAGGAAAAATAGATGCTAGATTTTTTTGAAAACAACATCCAGATCCATTTTCAAGTAAAAAAATGGGATAGTAAAGTCTGAGTAATATGCCTAACTTTCTTCAAGTCATATTTCAAGCTGTCTATTTTTGTCAATTTCTGATTTGTCTGTCAAAATGTCATTTAAATGCCAAGCATTTATTTATTACCTGGAATCATAAAAAATATGCAGAGGTCTTCTTTCTTTTCTTTTTTCTTTTCTTTTCTTTTCTTTTCTTTTCTTTTCTTTTCTTTTCTTTTCTTTTCTTTTCTTTTCTTTTC